>JAZGLO010006638.1:0-19131 GCA_036873155.1 Biomphalaria sudanica | reverse complement strand
AAGAGAGAAATGGGTGTGGAATAGACAGACTCCACAAAGAGAGAAATGGGTGTGGAATAGACAGACTCCACGAAAAGAGAAATGGGTGTGGAATAGACAGACTCCACGAAGAGAGAAATGGGTGTGGAATAGACAGACTCCACAAAGAGAGAAATGGGTGTGGAATAGACAGACTCCACGAAAAGAGAAATGGGTGTGGAATAGACAGACTCCACGAAGAGAGAAATGGGTGTGGAATAGACAGACTCCACAAAGAGAGAAATGGGTGTGGAATAGATAGACTCGACAAAGAGAGAAATGGGTGTGGAATAGACAGACTCCACAAAGAGAGAAATGGGTGTGGAATAGACAGACTCCACAAAGAGAGAAATGGGTGTGGAATAGACAGACTCCACAAAGAGAGAAATGGGTGTGGAATAGACAGACTCCACAAAGACAGAAATGGGTTTGGAATAGACAGACTCGACAAAGAGAGAAATGGGTGTGGAATAGACAGACTCGACAAAGAGAGAAATGCGTGTGGAATAGACAGACTCCACAAAGAGAGAAATGGGTGTGGAATAGACAGATTCCACAAAGAGAGAAATGGGTGTGGAATAGACAGACTCCACAAAGAGAGAAATGGGTGTGGAATAGACAGACTCCACGAAGAGAGAAATGGGTGTGGAATAGACAGACTCCACGAAGAGAGAAATGGGTGTGGAATAGACAGACTCCACAAAGAGAGAAATGGTTGTGGAATAGACAGACTCGACAAGGAGAGAAATGCGTGTGGAATAGACAGACTCGACAAAGAGAGAAATGGGTGTGGAATAGACAGACTCCACAAAGAGAGAAATGGGTGTGGAATAGACAGACTCCACGAAAAGAGAAATGGGTGTGGAATAGACAGACTCCACGAAGAGAGAAATGGGTGTGGAATAGACAGACTCCACAAAAAGAGTAATGGGTGTGGAATAGACAGACTCCACGAAGAGAGAAATGGGTGTGGAATAGACAGACTCCACAAAAAGAGTAATGGGTGTGGAATAGACAGACTCCACGAAGAGAGAAATTAGTGTGGAATAGACAGACTCCACAAAGAGAGAAATGGGTGTGGAATAGACAGAGTCGACAAAGAGAGAAATGCGTGTGGAATAGACAGACTCCACAAAGAGAGAAAGGGTGTGGAATAGACAGACTCCACAAAGAGAGAAATGGGTGTGGAATAGACAGACTCCACGAAAAGAGAAATGGGTGTGGAATAGACAGACTCCACGAAGAGAGAAATGGGTGTGGAAAAGACAGACTCCACAAAGAGAGAAATGGGTGTGGAATAGATAGACTCGACAAAGAGAGAAATGCGTGTGGAATAGACAGACTCCACAAAGAGAGAAATGGGTGTGGAATAGACAGACTCCACACAGAGAAATGGGTGTGGAATAGACAGACTCCACAAAGAGAGAAATGGGTGTGGAATAGACAGACTCCACAAAGAGAGAAATGGGTGTGGAATAGACAGACTCCACAAAGAGAGAAATGGGTGTGGAATAGACAGACTCCACAAAGACAGAAATGGGTTTGGAATAGACAGACTCGACAAAGAGAGAAATGGGTGTGGAATAGACAGACTCGACAAAGAGAGAAATGCGTGTGGAATAGACAGACTCCACAAAGAGAGAAATGGGTGTGGAATAGACAGACTCCACAAAGAGAGAAATGGGTGTGGAATAGACAGACTCCACAAAGAGAGAAATGGGTGTGGAATAGACAGACTCCACGAAGAGAGAAATGGGTGTGGAATAGACAGACTCCACAAAGAGAGAAATGGGTGTGGAATAGATAGACTCGACAAAGAGAGAAATGGGTGTGGAATAGACAGACTCCACAAAGAGAGAAATGGGTGTGGAATAGACAGACTCCACACAGAGAGAAATGGGTGTGGAATAGACAGACTCCACAAAGAGAGAAATGAGTGTGGAATAGACAGACTCCACAAAGAGAGAAATGGGTGTGGAATAGACAGACTCCACAAAGAGAGAAATGGGTGTGGAATAGACAGACTCCACAAAGAGAGAAATGGGTGTGGAATAGACAGACTCCACAAAGAGAGAAATGGGTGTGGAATAGACAGACTCCACAAAGAGAGAAATGGGTGTGGAATAGACAGACTCCACAAAGACAGAAATGGGTTTGGAATAGACAGACTCGACAAAGAGAGAAATGGGTGTGGAATAGACAGACTCGACAAAGAGAGAAATGCGTGTGGAATAGACAGACTCCACAAAGAGAGAAATGGGTGTGGAATAGACAGACTCCACAAAGAGAGAAATGGGTGTGGAATAGACAGACTCCACAAAGAGAGAAATGGGTGTGGAATAGACAGACTCCACGAAGAGAGAAATGGGTGTGGAATAGACAGACTCCACGAAGAGAGAAATGGGTGTGGAATAGACAGACTCCACAAAGAGAGAAATGGTTGTGGAATAGACAGACTCGACAAGGAGAGAAATGCGTGTGGAATAGACAGACTCGACAAAAAGAGAAATGGGTGTGGAATAGACAGACTCCACAAAGAGAGAAATGGGTGTGGAATAAACAGACTCCACGAAAAGAGAAATGGGTGTGGAATAGACAGACTCCACGAAGAGAGAAATGGGTGTGGAATAGACAGACTCCACAAAAAGAGTAATGGGTGTGGAATAGACAGACTCCACAAAGAGAGAAATGGGTGTGGAATAGACAGACTCCACAAAGAGAGAAATGGGTGTGGAATAGACAGACTCCACGAAAAGAGAAATGGGTGTGGAATAGACAGACTCCACGAAGAGAGAAATGGGTGTGGAATAGACAGACTCCACAAAGAGAGAAATGGGTGTGGAATAGATAGACTCGACAAAGAGAGAAATGGGTGTGGAATAGACAGACTCCACAAAGAGAGAAATGGGTGTGGAATAGACAGACTCCACACAGAGAGAAATGGGTGTGGAATAGACAGACTCCACAAAGAGAGAAATGAGTGTGGAATAGACAGACTCCACAAAGAGAGAAATGGGTGTGGAATAGACAGACTCCACGAAAAGAGAAATGGGTGTGGAATAGACAGACTCCACGAAAAGAGAAATGGGTGTGGAATAGACAGACTCCACGAAGAGAGAAATGGGTGTGGAATAGACAGACTCCACAAAGAGAGAAATGGGTGTGGAATAGATAGACTCGACAAAGAGAGAAATGCGTGTGGAATAGACAGACTCCACAAAGAGAGAAATGGGTGTGGAATAGACAGACTCCACACAGAGAAATGGGTGTGGAATAGACAGACTCGACAAAGAGAGAAATGGGTGTGGAATAGACAGACTCCACAAAGAGAGAAATGGGTGTGGAATAGACAGACTCCACGAAGAGAGAAATGGGTGTGGAATAGACAGACTCCACAAAGAGAGAAATGGGTGTGGAATAGACAGACTCCACAAAGAGAGAAATTTGTGTGGAATAGACAGACTCCACAAAGAGAGAAATGGGTGTGGAATAGACAGACTCCACAAAGAGAGAAATGCGTGTGAAATAGACAGACTCCACAAAGAGAGAAAGGGTGTGGAATAGACAGACTCCACGAAGAGAGAAATGGGTGTGGAATAGACAGACTCCACAAAGAGAGAAATGGGTGTGGAATAGACAGACTCCACAAAGAGAGAAATTTGTGTGGAATAGACAGACTCCACAAAGAGAGAAATGGGTGTGGAATAGACAGACTCCACAAAGAGAGAAATGCGTGTGAAATAGACAGACTCCACAAAGAGAGAAAGGGTGTGGAATAGACAGACTCCACAAAGAGAGAAATGAGTGTGAAATAGACAGAGTCCACAAAGAGAGAAATGAGTGTGGAATAGACAGACTCCACAAAGAGAGAAATGGGTGTGGAATAGACAGACTCCACAAAGAAAGAAATTTGTGTGGAATAGACAGACTCCACAAAGAGAGAAATGGGTGTGGAATAGACAGACTCCACAAAGAGAGAAATGGGTGTGGAATAGACAGACCCCACAAAAAGAGAAATGGGTGTGGAATAGTCACTAGCTACGAGTAATATAAACTCATGTTAGGCCTAGTTATAGTCACTAGCTACGAGGAATATAAACTAATGTTAGGCCTAGTTATAGAGTCACTAGCTAAGAGTAATATAAACTCATGTTAGACCCAATTATAGAGACACTAGCTACGAGGAATATAATCTCATGTTAGGCCTAGTTATAGTCACTAGCTACGAGTAATATAATCTCATGTTAGGCCTAGTTATAGTCACTAGCTACGAGTAATATAATCTCATGTTAGGCCTAGTTATAGAGTCAGAACTTGGGTTTCTCCTGCCAGTAGGAAATGAAAAGAAGAAGAGAAATGAGTGTGGAATAGACAGACTCCACAAAGAGAGAAATGGGTGTGGAATAGACAGACTCCACAAAGAGAGAAATGGGTGTGGAATAGACAGACTCCACAAAGAGAGAAATGGGTGTGGAATAGACAGACTCCACAAAGAGAGAAATGGGTGTGGAATAGACAGACTCCACAAAGAGAGAAATGGGTGTGGAATAGACAGACTTCACAAAGAGAGAAATGGGTGTGGAATAGACAGACTCCACAAAGAGAGAAATGGGTGTGGAATAGACAGACTCCACAAAGAGAGAAATGGGTGTGGAATAGACAGACTCCACGAAAAGAGAAATGGGTGTGGAATAGACAGACTCCACGAAGAGAGAAATGGGTGTGGAATAGACAGACTCCACAAAAAGAGTAATGGGTGTGGAATAGACAGACTCCACGAAGAGAGAAATGGGTGTGGAATAGACAGACTCCACAAAGAGAGAAATTTGTGTGGAATAGACAGACCCCACAAAAAGAGAAATGGGTGTGGAATAGTCACTAGCTACGAGTAATATAAACTCATGTTAGGCCTAGTTATAGTCACTAGCTACGAGGAATATAAACTAATGTTAGGCCTAGTTATAGAGTCACTAGCTAAGAGTAATATAAACTCATGTTAGACCCAATTATAGAGACACTAGCTACGAGGAATATAATCTTATGTTAGGCCTAGTTATAGAGTCAGAACTTGGGTTTCTCCTGCCAGCAGGAAATGAAAAGAAGAAGAGAAATGGGTGTGGAATAGACAGACTCCACAAAGAGAGAAATGGGTGTGGAATAGACAGACTCCACAAAGAGAAAAATGGGTGTGGAATAGACAGACTCCACAAAGAGAGAAATGGGTGTGGAATAGACAGACTCCACAAAAAGAGAAATGGGTGTGGAATAGACAGACTCCACGAAGAGAGAAATGGGTGTGGAATAGACAGACTCCACAAAGAGAGAAATGGGTGTGGAATAGATAGACTCGACAAAGAGAGAAATGCGTGTGGAATAGACAGACTCCACAAAGAGAGAAATGGGTGTGGAATAGACAGACTCCACACAGAGAAATGGGTGTGGAATAGACAGACTCGACAAAGAGAGAAATGGGTGTGGAATAGACAGACTCCACAAAGAGAGAAATGGGTGTGGAATAGACAGACTCCACGAAGAGAGAAATGGGTGTGGAATAGACAGACTCCACAAAGAGAGAAATGGGTGTGGAATAGACAGACTCCACAAAGAGAGAAATTTGTGTGGAATAGACAGACTCCACAAAGAGAGAAATGGGTGTGGAATAGACAGACTCCACAAAGAGAGAAATGGGTGTGGAATAGACAGACTCCACAAAAAGAGAAATGGGTGTGGAATAGACAGACTCCACGAAGAGAGAAATGGGTGTGGAATAGACAGACTCCACAAAGAGAGAAAAGGGTGTGGAATAGATAGACTCGACAAAGAGAGAAATGCGTGTGGAATAGACAGACTCCACAAAGAGAGAAATGGGTGTGGAATAGACAGACTCCACACAGAGAAATGGGTGTGGAATAGACAGACTCGACAAAGAGAGAAATGGGTGTGGAATAGACAGACTCCACAAAGAGAGAAATGGGTGTGGAATAGACAGACTCCACGAAGAGAGAAATGGGTGTGGAATAGACAGACTCCACAAAGAGAGAAATGGGTGTGGAATAGACAGACTCCACAAAGAGAGAAATTTGTGTGGAATAGACAGACTCCACAAAGAGAGAAATGGGTGTGGAATAGACAGACTCCACAAAGAGAGAAATGGGTGTGGAATAGACAGACTCCACAAAGAGAGAAAATTGTGTGGAATAGACAGACTCCACAAAGAGAGAAATGGGTGTGGAATAGACAGACTCCACAAAGAGAGAAATGGGTGTGGAATAGACAGACCCCACAAAAAGAGAAATGGGTGTGGAATAGTCACTAGCTACGAGTAATATAAACTCATGTTAGGCCTAGTTATAGTCACTAGCTACGAGGAATATAAACTAATGTTAGGCCTAGTTATAGAGTCACTAGCTAAGAGTAATATAAACTCATGTTTGACCCAATTATAGAGACACTAGCTACGAGGAATATAATCTCATGTTAGGCCTAGTTATAGTCACTAGCTACGAGTAATATAATCTCATGTTAGGCCTAGTTATAGTCACTAGCTACGAGTAATATAATCTCATGTTAGGCCTAGTTATAGTCACTAGCTACGAGTAATATAATCTCATGTTAGGCCTAGTTATAGAGTCAGAACTTGGGTTTCTCCTGCCAGTAGGAAATGAAAAGAAGAAGAGAAATGAGTGTGGAATAGACAGACTCCACAAAGAGAGAAATGGGTGTGGAATAGACAGACTCCACAAAGAGAGAAATGGGTGTGGAATAGACAGACTCCACAAAGAGAGAAATGGGTGTGGAATAGACAGACTCCACAAAGAGAGAAATGGGTGTGGAATAGACAGACTCCACAAAGAGAGAAATGGGTGTGGAATAGACAGACTCCACAAAGAGAGAAATGGGTGTGGAATAGACAGACTCCACAAAGAGAATGGGTGTGGAATAGACAGACTCCACGAAAAGAGAAATGGGTGTGGAATAGACAGACTCCACGAAGAGAGAAATGGGTGTGGAATAGACAGACTCCACAAAGAGAGAAATGGGTGTGGAATAGATAGACTCGACAAAGAGAGAAATGGGTGTGGAATAGACAGACTCCACAAAGAGAGAAATGGGTGTGGAATAGACAGACTCCACACAGAGAGAAATGGGTGTGGAATAGACAGACTCCACAAAGAGAGAAATGAGTGTGGAATAGACAGACTCCACAAAGAGAGAAATGGGTGTGGAATAGACAGACTCCACAAAGAGAGAAATGGGTGTGGAATAGACAGACTCCACAAAGAGAGAAATGGGTGTGGAATAGACAGACTCCACAAAGAGAGAAATGGGTGTGGAATAGACAGACTCCACAAAGAGAGAAATGGGTGTGGAATAGACAGACTCCACAAAGACAGAAATGGGTTTGGAATAGACAGACTCGACAAAGAGAGAAATGGGTGTGGAATAGACAGACTCGACAAAGAGAGAAATGCGTGTGGAATAGACAGACTCCACAAAGAGAGAAATGGGTGTGGAATAGACAGACTCCACAAAGAGAGAAATGGGTGTGGAATAGACAGACTCCACAAAGAGAGAAATGGGTGTGGAATAGACAGACTCCACGAAGAGAGAAATGGGTGTGGAATAGACAGACTCCACGAAGAGAGAAATGGGTGTGGAATAGACAGACTCCACAAAGAGAGAAATGGTTGTGGAATAGACAGACTCGACAAGGAGAGAAATGCGTGTGGAATAGACAGACTCGACAAAGAGAGAAATGGGTGTGGAATAGACAGACTCCACAAAGAGAGAAATGGGTGTGGAATAGACAGACTCCACGAAAAGAGAAATGGGTGTGGAATAGACAGACTCCACGAAGAGAGAAATGGGTGTGGAATAGACAGACTCCACAAAAAGAGTAATGGGTGTGGAATAGACAGACTCCACAAAGAGAGAAATGGGTGTGGAATAGACAGACTCCACAAAGAGAGAAATGGGTGTGGAATAGACAGACTCCACGAAAAGAGAAATGGGTGTGGAATAGACAGACTCCACGAAGAGAGAAATGGGTGTGGAATAGACAGACTCCACAAAGAGAGAAATGGGTGTGGAATAGATAGACTCGACAAAGAGAGAAATGGGTGTGGAATAGACAGACTCCACAAAGAGAGAAATGGGTGTGGAATAGACAGACTCCACAAAGAGAGAAATGGGTGTGGAATAGACAGACTCCACAAAGAGAGAAATGGGTGTGGAATAGACAGACTCCACAAAGACAGAAATGGGTTTGGAATAGACAGACTCGACAAAGAGAGAAATGGGTGTGGAATAGACAGACTCGACAAAGAGAGAAATGCGTGTGGAATAGACAGACTCCACAAAGAGAGAAATGGGTGTGGAATAGACAGACTCCACAAAGAGAGAAATGGGTGTGGAATAGACAGACTCCACAAAGAGAGAAATGGGTGTGGAATAGACAGACTCCACGAAGAGAGAAATGGGTGTGGAATAGACAGACTCCACGAAGAGAGAAATGGGTGTGGAATAGACAGACTCCACAAAGAGAGAAATGGTTGTGGAATAGACAGACTCGACAAGGAGAGAAATGCGTGTGGAATAGACAGACTCGACAAAGAGAGAAATGGGTGTGGAATAGACAGACTCCACAAAGAGAGAAATGGGTGTGGAATAGACAGACTCCACGAAAAGAGAAATGGGTGTGGAATAGACAGACTCCACGAAGAGAGAAATGGGTGTGGAATAGACAGACTCCACAAAAAGAGTAATGGGTGTGGAATAGACAGACTCCACGAAGAGAGAAATGGGTGTGGAATAGACAGACTCCACAAAAAGAGTAATGGGTGTGGAATAGACAGACTCCACGAAGAGAGAAATTAGTGTGGAATAGACAGACTCCACAAAGAGAGAAATGGGTGTGGAATAGACAGAGTCGACAAAGAGAGAAATGCGTGTGGAATAGACAGACTCCACAAAGAGAGAAAGGGTGTGGAATAGACAGACTCCACAAAGAGAGAAATGGGTGTGGAATAGACAGACTCCACGAAAAGAGAAATGGGTGTGGAATAGACAGACTCCACGAAGAGAGAAATGGGTGTGGAATAGACAGACTCCACAAAGAGAGAAATGGGTGTGGAATAGATAGACTCGACAAAGAGAGAAATGCGTGTGGAATAGACAGACTCCACAAAGAGAGAAATGGGTGTGGAATAGACAGACTCCACACAGAGAAATGGGTGTGGAATAGACAGACTCCACAAAGAGAGAAATGGGTGTGGAATAGACAGACTCCACAAAGAGAGAAATGGGTGTGGAATAGACAGACTCCACAAAGAGAGAAATGGGTGTGGAATAGACAGACTCCACAAAGACAGAAATGGGTTTGGAATAGACAGACTCGACAAAGAGAGAAATGGGTGTGGAATAGACAGACTCGACAAAGAGAGAAATGCGTGTGGAATAGACAGACTCCACAAAGAGAGAAATGGGTGTGGAATAGACAGACTCCACAAAGAGAGAAATGGGTGTGGAATAGACAGACTCCACAAAGAGAGAAATGGGTGTGGAATAGACAGACTCCACGAAGAGAGAAATGGGTGTGGAATAGACAGACTCCACGAAGAGAGAAATGGGTGTGGAATAGACAGACTCCACAAAGAGAGAAATGGTTGTGGAATAGACAGACTCGACAAGGAGAGAAATGCGTGTGGAATAGACAGACTCGACAAAGAGAGAAATGGGTGTGGAATAGACAGACTCCACAAAGAGAGAAATGGGTGTGGAATAGACAGACTCCACGAAAAGAGAAATGGGTGTGGAATAGACAGACTCCACGAAGAGAGAAATGGGTGTGGAATAGACAGACTCCACAAAAAGAGTAATGGGTGTGGAATAGACAGACTCCACGAAGAGAGAAATGAGTGTGGAATAGACAGACTCCACAAAGAGAGAAATGGGTGTGGAATAGATAGACTCGACAAAGAGAGAAATGCGTGTGGAATAGACAGACTCCACAAAGAGAGAAAGGGTGTGGAATAGACAGACTCCACAAAGAGAGAAATGAGTGTGGAATAGACAGACTCCACAAAGAGAGAAATGGGTGTGGAATAGACAGACTCCACAAAGAGAGAAATGGGTGTTGAATAGACAGACCCCACAAAAAGAGAAATGGGTGTGGAATAGTCACTAGCTACGAGTAATATAAACTCATGTTAGGCCTAGTTATAGTCACTAGCTACGAGGAATAGACAGACTCCACAAAGAGAGAAATGGGTGTGGAATAGACAGACTCCACAAAGAGAGAAATGGGTGTGGAATAGACAGACTCCACAAAGAGAGAAATGGGTGTGGAATAGACAGACTCCACAAAGAGAGAAATGGGTGTGGAATAGACAGACTCCACAAAGAGAGAAATGAGTGTGGAATAGACAGACTCCACAAAGAGAGAAATGAGTGTGGAATAGACAGACTCCACAAAGAGAGAAATGGGTGTGGAATAGACAGACTCCACAAAGAGAGAAATTTGTGTGGAATAGACAGACTCCACAAAGAGAGAAATGGGTGTGGAATAGACAGACTCCACAAAGAGAGAAATGGGTGTGGAATAGACAGACCCCACAAAAAGAGAAATGGGTGTGGAATAGTCACTAGCTACGAGTAATATAAACTCATGTTAGGCCTAGTTATAGTCACTAGCTACGAGGAATATAAACTAATGTTAGGCCTAGTTATAGAGTCACTAGCTAAGAGTAATATAAACTCATGTTAGACCCAATTATAGAGACACTAGCTACGAGGAATATAATCTCATGTTAGGCCTAGTTATAGTCACTAGCTACGAGTAATATAATCTCATGTTAGGCCTAGTTATAGTCACTAGCTACGAGTAATATAATCTCATGTTAGGCCTAGTTATAGTCACTAGCTACGAGTAATATAATCTCATGTTAGGCCTAGTTATAGAGTCAGAACTTGGGTTTCTCCTGCCAGTAGGAAATGAAAAGAAGAAGAGAAATGGGTGTGGAATAGACAGTCTCCACAAAGAGAGAAATGGGTGTGGAATAGACAGACTCCACAAAGAGAGAAATGGGTGTGGAATAGACAGACTCCACAAAGAGAGAAATGGGTGTGGAATAGACAGACTCCACGAAAAGAGAAATGGGTGTGGAATAGACAGACTCCACGAAGAGAGAAATGGGTGTGGAATAGACAGACTCCACAAAGAGAGAAATGGGTGTGGAATAGATAGACTCGACAAAGAGAGAAATGCGTGTGGAATAGACAGACTCCACAAAGAGAGAAATGGGTGTGGAATAGACAGACTCCACACAGAGAGAAATGGGTGTGGAATAGACAGACTCCACAAAGAGAGAAATGGGTGTGGAATAGACAGACTCCACGAAGAGAGAAATGGGTGTGGAATAGACAGACTCCACGAAGAGAGAAATGGGTGTGGAATAGACAGACTCCACAAAGAGAGAAATGGTTGTGGAATAGACAGACTCGACAAGGAGAGAAATGCGTGTGGAATAGACAGACTCGACAAAGAGAGAAATGGGTGTGGAATAGACAGACTCCACAAAGAGAGAAATGGGTGTGGAATAGACAGACTCCACGAAAAGAGAAATGGGTGTGGAATAGACAGACTCCACGAAGAGAGAAATGGGTGTGGAATAGACAGACTCCACAAAAAGAGTAATGGGTGTGGAATAGACAGACTCCACGAAGAGAGAAATGAGTGTGGAATAGACAGACTCCACAAAGAGAGAAATGGGTGTGGAATAGATAGACTCGACAAAGAGAGAAATGCGTGTGGAATAGACAGACTCCACAAAGAGAGAAAGGGTGTGGAATAGACAGACTCCACAAAGAGAGAAATGAGTGTGGAATAGACAGACTCCACAAAGAGAGAAATGGGTGTGGAATAGACAGACTCCACAAAGAGAGAAATGGGTGTTGAATAGACAGACCCCACAAAAAGAGAAATGGGTGTGGAATAGTCACTAGCTACGAGTAATATAAACTCATGTTAGGCCTAGTTATAGTCACTAGCTACGAGGAATAGACAGACTCCACAAAGAGAGAAATGGGTGTGGAATAGACAGACTCCACAAAGAGAGAAATGGGTGTGGAATAGACAGACTCCACAAAGAGAGAAATGGGTGTGGAATAGACAGACTCCACAAAGAGAGAAATGGGTGTGGAATAGACAGACTCCACAAAGAGAGAAATGAGTGTGGAATAGACAGACTCCACAAAGAGAGAAATGAGTGTGGAATAGACAGACTCCACAAAGAGAGAAATGGGTGTGGAATAGACAGACTCCACAAAGAGAGAAATTTGTGTGGAATAGACAGACTCCACAAAGAGAGAAATGGGTGTGGAATAGACAGACTCCACAAAGAGAGAAATGGGTGTGGAATAGACAGACCCCACAAAAAGAGAAATGGGTGTGGAATAGTCACTAGCTACGAGTAATATAAACTCATGTTAGGCCTAGTTATAGTCACTAGCTACGAGGAATATAAACTAATGTTAGGCCTAGTTATAGACTCACTAGCTAAGAGTAATATAAACTCATGTTAGACCCAATTATAGAGACACTAGCTACGAGGAATATAATCTCATGTTAGGCCTAGTTATAGTCACTAGCTACGAGTAATATAATCTCATGTTAGGCCTAGTTATAGTCACTAGCTACGAGTAATATAATCTCATGTTAGGCCTAGTTATAGTCACTAGCTACGAGTAATATAATCTCATGTTAGGCCTAGTTATAGAGTCAGAACTTGGGTTTCTCCTGCCAGTAGGAAATGAAAAGAAGAAGAGAAATGGGTGTGGAATAGACAGTCTCCACAAAGAGAGAAATGGGTGTGGAATAGACAGACTCCACAAAGAGAGAAATGGGTGTGGAATAGACAGACTCCACAAAGAGAGAAATGGGTGTGGAATAGACAGACTCCACGAAAAGAGAAATGGGTGTGGAATAGACAGACTCCACGAAGAGAGAAATGGGTGTGGAATAGACAGACTCCACAAAGAGAGAAATGGGTGTGGAATAGATAGACTCGACAAAGAGAGAAATGCGTGTGGAATAGACAGACTCCACAAAGAGAGAAATGGGTGTGGAATAGACAGACTCCACACAGAGAGAAATGGGTGTGGAATAGACAGACTCCACAAAGAGAGAAATGAGTGTGGAATAGACAGACTCCACAAAGAGAGAAATGGGTGTGGAATAGACAGACTCCACAAAGAGAGAAATGGGTGTTGAATAGACAGACCCCACAAAAAGAGAAATGGGTGTGGAATAGTCACTAGCTACGAGTAATATAAACTCATGTTAGGCCTAGTTATAGTCACTAGCTACGAGGAATAGACAGACTCCACAAAGAGAGAAATGGGTGTGGAATAGACAGACTCCACAAAGAGAGAAATGGGTGTGGAATAGACAGACTCCACAAAGAGAGAAATGGGTGTGGAATAGACAGACTCCACAAAGAGAGAAATGGGTGTGGAATAGACAGACTCCACAAAGAGAGAAATGAGTGTGGAATAGACAGACTCCACAAAGAGAGAAATGAGTGTGGAATAGACAGACTCCACAAAGAGAGAAATGGGTGTGGAATAGACAGACTCCACAAAGAGAGAAATTTGTGTGGAATAGACAGACTCCACAAAGAGAGAAATGGGTGTGGAATAGACAGACTCCACAAAGAGAGAAATGGGTGTGGAATAGACAGACCCCACAAAAAGAGAAATGGGTGTGGAATAGTCACTAGCTACGAGTAATATAAACTCATGTTAGGCCTAGTTATAGTCACTAGCTACGAGGAATATAAACTAATGTTAGGCCTAGTTATAGACTCACTAGCTAAGAGTAATATAAACTCATGTTAGACCCAATTATAGAGACACTAGCTACGAGGAATATAATCTCATGTTAGGCCTAGTTATAGTCACTAGCTACGAGTAATATAATCTCATGTTAGGCCTAGTTATAGTCACTAGCTACGAGTAATATAATCTCATGTTAGGCCTAGTTATAGTCACTAGCTACGAGTAATATAATCTCATGTTAGGCCTAGTTATAGAGTCAGAACTTGGGTTTCTCCTGCCAGTAGGAAATGAAAAGAAGAAGAGAAATGGGTGTGGAATAGACAGTCTCCACAAAGAGAGAAATGGGTGTGGAATAGACAGACTCCACAAAGAGAGAAATGGGTGTGGAATAGACAGACTCCACAAAGAGAGAAATGGGTGTGGAATAGACAGACTCCACGAAAAGAGAAATGGGTGTGGAATAGACAGACTCCACGAAGAGAGAAATGGGTGTGGAATAGACAGACTCCACAAAGAGAGAAATGGGTGTGGAATAGATAGACTCGACAAAGAGAGAAATGCGTGTGGAATAGACAGACTCCACAAAGAGAGAAATGGGTGTGGAATAGACAGACTCCACACAGAGAGAAATGGGTGTGGAATAGACAGACTCCACAAAGAGAGAAATGGGTGTGGAATAGACAGACTCCACAAAGAGAGAAATGGGTGTGGAATAGACAGACTCGACAAAGAGAGAAATGCGTGTGGAATAGACAGACTCCACAAAGAGAGAAATGGGTGTGGAATAGACAGACTCCACAAAGAGAGAAATGGGTGTGGAATAGACAGACTCCACAAAGAGAGAAATGGGTGTGGAATAGACAGACTCCACAAAGAGAGAAATGGGTGTGGAATAGACAGACTCTACAAAGAGAGAAATGGGTGTGGAATAGACAGACTCCACAAAGAGAGAAATGGGTGTGGAATAGACAGACTCCACAAAGAGAGAAATGGGTGTGGAATAGACAGACTCCACAAAGAGAGAAATGGGTGTGGAATAGACAGACTCCACAAAGAGAGAAATGGGTGTGGAATAGACAGACTCCACAAAGAGAGAAATGGGTGTGGAATAGACAGACTCCACAAAAAGAGAAATGGGTGTGGAATAGACAGACTCCACAAAGAGAGAAATTGGTGTGGAATAGACACTCCACAAAGAGAGAAATGGGTGTGGAATAGACAGACTCCACAAAGAGAGAAATGGGTGTGGAATAGACAGACTCCACAAAGAGAGAAATGGGTGTGGAATAGACAGACTCCACAAAGAGAGAAATGGTTGTGGAATAGACAGACTCCACAAAAAGAGAAATGGTTGTGGAATAGACAGACTCCACAAAGAGAGAAATGGGTGTGGAATAGACAGACTCCACAAAGAGAGAAATGGGTGTGGAATAGACAGACTCCACAAAAAGAGAAATGGGTGAGGAATAGACAGACTCCACAAAGAGAGAAAACTACAGAGAAAAGGCACAATAAAGAAAAGTGGCGAAAGGACATGGCGGAATGTTGGTCTTTTAGAACACAAAGTAGCAGACATTTTCAAAACAAATGTCAATGATCTTTTGTTATGACGTTCCTAGGAACTGAGGTACATACAGAGCATGTATATATCTAATACATGTGCTGACTAGATATATCATTTACTACTATTTCAGAAAACCTGTGAGATTACTATCACCAATACAACTACTGCCAACTCTGTCTTACAAGCTTGTCTGGAGCAGATGGATTATGATGTAAGGTTTGATGCCATGGTCATTCCGCCATTTGTAAAAGTTTTTTTTAATTTAAAAGTTCTATGTTCCTCTCTTCTCTTGTCCCCCTCTTCACCCTTGAATACATTGCTGGCATGAGTACACACACACTCAATAGACTTTGTTGTCTTCTCATCTCCTCTTCTTGATGGGGGGGGGGGTACTCTTACTACATACATGCATTATTGTGATGGTTTGTGTAACAATTGTCAACATTGATTTCAAGTCACACACACACACAAAACCAACCCTTGTAGAACACTCTTTAACCACTTGGTGGGGGGGGGGGGTCATCAAGGACTTCTTTTCTTCCACAAATCCCCAAACCAACTATCGAAAATCAAAGAGCATTTTGTTTATGTTGACCTATAGCAGGAGAGAATTTCTTTCTCCATGTTTGTCTTTACTCAGACTGAGCATCAATATTCTGCACCTTTGTGTTTAGATTCACTGTTTTAAAAATGTATCTAAATCATTTGTAGTGCAGACTACAATTGTTGTAATGTATGAAACTATCACTAATCATTAGCCTTGTGATATCTATATACAAGTTTTCAAATACATAGTAAGCATTCCACTAACTCTTACTATTGAAACTAGAAAATAAAAAAATTTACTATTTTGTGTATTCACCTCTAGATGCAGATATGTGGTTGTTACGTTCCTTTCTACGATGAGACTCTTTGACACAGTACATTAACATTAAAACAACCACGTCCTCGTTTAGAACTCATTTAATGTCCATCAACACTCAAACACTATTTCGTTTCTATTTCTCCATTTTGGTTCTCCTCTCCTTTCAACACGCATTCGCACCATTTCACATTGACACTAACATGCGCACGTGTCAAAGGTTTTTTCTACCTCAGCGGTTTCTATCCAGTTATCGAAATGGCTGCTCATTCTGTCCAGGAATGTCTGTGGGTCAATCTCTGGTTCTAATTCACAATTGACAAACTGTTGGCGATAGAAAGCCTCTGTTTTCCCGAAAGTTCGAAGTAGTTGTTCTTTCACAACATTATAGTTACCCTGGTTCATACATATTTTTGACGGCACCTCCGCTGTAAATGATCTAGACAATAAGAATGTCCATTTGTCTTCAGGGTATTCCAGTTCTCTCATTTCTATTTCGAACCTTTTCAGGAAAATGTCAATGTCCATTTTATCTTCGTTAAATATCAAACCTTTATATTTTGCCAGTTTAATCCCTATAGTGTCACTCTTTCATTTATCACTTTATTTTCTTTTCCCTTTCAATAGCAACTCATTCGTTTTTCTTTTCTCTTTTAATGGCAACTCATTCGTTTTTCTTTTCCCTTTCAATGGCAACTCATTCGTTTTTCTTTTCCCTTTCAATAGCAACTCATTCGTTTTTCTTTTCTCTTTTAATGGCAACTCATTCGTTTTTCTTCTCCCTTTCAACGGCAACTCATTCGTTTTTCTTTTCTTTTCCTTCATAGCTAACTTTTCATTTTCTTTCTTTTCCTTCATAGCTAACTTTTCTCTTTCTTTCTTTTCTTTCATAGCTAACTTTTCTCTTTCTTTCTTTTCCTTCATAGCTAACTTTTCTTTCTTTCTTTTCCTTCATAGCTAACTTTTCGTTTTCTTTCTTTTCCTTCAAATCTAACTTTTCTCTTTCTTTCTTTTCTTTCATAGCTAACTTTTCTCTTTCTTTCTTTTCCTTCATAGCTAACTTTTCTTTCTTTCTTTTCCTTCATAGCTAACTTTTCGTTTTCTTTCTTTTCCTTCATAGCTAACTTTTCGTTTTCTTTCTTTTCCTTCATAGCTAACTTTTCTTTCTTTCTTTTCCTTCATAGCTAACTTTTCGTTTTCTTTCTTTTCCTTCATAGCTAACTTTTCGTTTTCTTTCTTTTCCTGCATAGCTAACTTTTCGTTTTCTTTCTTTTCCTTCATAGCTAACTTTTCGTTTTCTTTCTTTTCCATCATAGCTAACTTTTCATTTTCTTTCTTTTCCTTCATAACTAACTTTTCTCTTTCTTTCTTTACCTTCATAGCTAACTTTTCGTTTTCTTTCTTTTCCTTCATAGCTAACTT
Source organism: Biomphalaria sudanica (assembly GCA_036873155.1). Lineage (NCBI taxonomy): Eukaryota > Metazoa > Mollusca > Gastropoda > Planorbidae > Biomphalaria > Biomphalaria sudanica. The sequence continues at coordinate 1,429 of JAZGLO010006638.1, read as the reverse complement.
TTCGTTTTCTTTCTTTTCCTTCATAACTAACTTTTCGTTTTCTTTCTTTTCCTTCATAGCTAACTTTTCTCTTTCTTTCTTTTCCTTCATAGCTAACTTTTCGTTTTCTTTCTTTTCCTTCATAGCTAACTTTTCTCTTTCTTTCTTTTCCTTCATAGCTAACTTTTCGTTTTCTTTCTTTTCCTTCATAGCTAACTTTTCTCTTTCTTTCTTTTCCTTCATAGCTAACTTTTCTCTTTCTTTTCCTTCATAGCTAACTTTTTTCTTTCTTTCTTTTCCTTCATAGCTAACTTTTCTCTTTCTTTCTTTTCCTTCATAGCTAACTTTTCGTTTTCTTTCTTTTCCTTCATAGCTAACTTTTCTCTTTCTCTTTTGCCTCCCATGTCTAATCTTTCCTTTTCTCTTTCATGGCTAATCTCTCCCTCTCCATTAACCTTTCTTGTACGTATTTTCTTAGTTCTGCCCCTTCAAGCGCCAATAACCTCCCTTCTTCTTTCAACGCTGCTACCTCAGCCTTGTCCGCCATTCTCTATTACTACTAATCAAATTGAATAGTATCCTGTCACTAGATCTAGACTATAATATCTCTACTGTCTGTTGACAGGAGATTCACTGTGTCTAAAGGACTACGTAGGTTTTACCTTTACGTTGGGCGCCACTTGTTACGTTCCTTTCTACGATGAGACTCTTTGACACAGTACATTAACATTAAAACAACCACGTCCTCGTTTAGAACTCATTTAATGTCCATCAACACTCAAACACTATTTCGTTTCTATTTCTCCATTTTGGTTCTCCTCTCCTTTCAACACGCATTCGCACCATTTCACATTGACACTAACATGCGCACGTAACAGTGGTTAATTAGATAATTAGTTTCAATTAGTGCAAGCTATTCTTCTTCGTAATTGTCCTAAGAGTTGAGTCTAAGACTCTTTGAACTTTGACCTTTCCTCTTCCTGTCTCAAACACAACTTCTGTCTGGAAAAAATAAATATATTTCTTTAAGAATAGTGCCTGACTAATATTAGGTTTCCTAATTTGTCTCCCTTTAGCCAAATGAAGTACAGAACTTTCAACTCTGGGTCAGAAGCGGCAAAGATGGATCCCCGTACCCTTTGTTTGGTAAGTAGAAAACCTAGGGCAGTACCCTTTGTTTGGTAAGTAGACAGCCTAGGGCAGTACTCTTTGTTTGGTAAGTAGACAGACAGCCTAGGGCAGTACCCTTTGTTTGGTAAGTAAACAACCTAGGGCAGTACCCTTTGTTTGGTAAGTAGACAGCCAAGGGCAGTACCCTTTGTTTGGTAAGTAGACAGCCTAGGGCAGTACCCTTTGTTTGCTAAGTAGACAGCCTAGGGAAGTACCCTTTGTTTGGTAAGTAGACAGCCTATGGAAGTACCCTTTGTTTGGTAAGTAGACAGCCTATGGA
>JAZGLO010006637.1:10000-14187 GCA_036873155.1 Biomphalaria sudanica | reverse complement strand
CGGTACTCCTCTTTCTTCTAAACTCAACCCTCTTGAGATATAACTCCTTGAATAACGCTTTCAAAGTTGAAAATGGATAGACATGTACTATAAACGAAGAAAATGTGCAGACATTAATAGTGAAATAATAGTGCCTCATAAAAAAGCACATATTTATTTAAATTCCTTCTCTATGAAGTTTATTATGTTTTGTAACAGGTATTGCCCGCTCTCAATATTTAATATTATTGATCAATTTTTAAAAATTACCCCGCCCCAATCCAACACCCCTGCGAAATATTCAGGTTAGGACGTCATCTTCTGGAGCGAAGGGGACGCAATCCAGAGCGCAAAACATTCGATCATGCAGCCATCCCTTTTTAAGCCATTTGTATTTTAAGTGTTATTGCTAAAAAATAGCGACATCATCATTTTTGTTTAGCTTGCAGCACTTTCAAGACCCCCCTAAGTGCAAGATGTAAAAGAGTGCCTCCAACGGGCCTCCATTAAAAACATTCACAACGTTTAAAAATCTCAATATCTGACTCTGAATCGTATCACACTCTCCCTTGGACGTATTCAAATTTAGATACAAATATCATCTTATTTCCCCATGGGCTTCTTTTATCAATAGTTTTCAGCAAGAGAATAGAGATAAAAATCTAAATTATATGTTTGACATGTTTCGAATGTTCCTTCAGAGTTGAAGATAATTTACAATTTACTCCCAACACCAAACCTCCCCATGATGAGGGGGGATCGTATGAACCTAGTACCTTCCAGAACAAAAACAAAATCTAATATAATACTCAGAGAAACACAAGGATAAGGGCACATTCCTCGTTCCATATGCTAGGGAAAATGTGTACAAATACTCCTTTTTCCCTAGTGCTATTAGAGCCTGAGCTAGCCAGGAAAAACAGTGACTTGGCAGAATTTATGTCATTGGTAAATATGCATGACTAAATGTAGCTCGTGTAGGACGTAATCATATTCCTCTTTGAAGTAACGTTTGTATTATATAAGATAAGATCAGTTAAGAAGTCAGGACGATAGTCCTGTGCGCATATCACACAATCATGCAGCCATCCGGATAAGTCTAAACCTCTATAACAAACGTTTATTCCTCTAGAGAGCTAATAATGAGCATATGAAGCTAGAGCTGCAGCTCCAAGAAATGAAGAGATATAACGTGGTCGTCTTACTTCTAGGAAACAATGATGCCCCGTAAGTGCCTTTTAGTTTTATCTTCATTCACATTTTAGTACTATTAAATTGTAGATCCGAAATAGGTTTAAAGGCTGAGGCAGGGACTGCGCTTGTTGTGGCATAGAGTTCGGAATTGACAGTGAACATTGATACTGACCATTGGGTAGACATAGCCCTAGACAGCACTAGATGCAGAGAGACGGTGACCAAGAAAGTTATGGACAGTGAAAAATCATGGGCCTCAGCTCTGGAAGAAATGCGTGCCATATATATAGTGGCTGGCTCCTCGACCACCAAAGCGAAAGTCACCTTGACCTGAGATATATTTGGACGGTAGCGTCACTCCAAAATAGGGCTCCACAGTCACACGAAAAAGTGTGCGAGATGAACCATAGACGTTCTACGACTGAATAGGCCAACAGTATAAAATACTAGATCAACTTATTGTCTAAGACAGCTAATATTTTGTTTTTGTATCTTATTACCAGTGACTATAACGAAATGATGAAAGCTGTGCACGCTGTGGGAATCTCCAGAGTATTGGCACTGAGCACTAGACCTCTAGAAAATGTACCACTTTGTCTGCGTGGGTATCAATGTATAGACCTGACCAAAACTGAATGGAAGCTGACTAATCAGTCTCCTGTATCGTGTGGGGAGGACGTTTGCGGTTTCTCAGAGAAAGACTCTAGAACTGAAATTATCATGAAATGCTTTAATGGTATTAATGAAGAAGTGATCAAATTGTTTTGTTTGTTAGTTAATGAAGACTTTGCGCGTTACAAGCCGAATTTTAAAACGACCGAGGAACGAATTCAAGTTTGTCCATAAAATATATTTTTTTCAATATGTGATATATTTGTATTATTTTATATACCAATTGTAGAGAACTAACAGATCTAGCATATAACCAGTATTATTTAAAACATGTAACATTTGATAATAGTGTGTTTGAATTGTGTGTATGCTATGTACAGAATGGAAAAAAAAATGTTTCAGTGTTTTCTACAACATAATCAATGTCATAGATTTGGTGTAAGAAGGAAAAACTAGAAGGGCTGAAATTTAAAAGAAGAATCTTTAGATTATTTGGTCATTTTGTGGGAAATAAAATTGGCCTTTTTTATGGTGAAGGTAGTATCAGCCATTGTGAGGGTGAAAGGTAGTATCAGCCATTAGAAGGATGTAAGGTAGTATCAGCCATTATTAGGGTGTAAGGTAGTATCAGCCATTGTGAGGGTCTAAGGTAATATCAGCCATTGTGAGGGTGAAAGGTTGTATCAGCTATTGTGAGAGTGAAAGGTGGCATATGCCAATATGAGGGTGTAAGGTAGTATCAGCCATTGTGAGGGTGTAAGGTAGTATCAGCCATTGTGAGAGTGAAAGGTAGTATCAGCCATTGTGAGGGTGAAAGATGGTATCAGCCATTGTGAGGGTGTAAGGTAGTATCAGCCATTGTGAGGGTGTAAGGTAGTATCAGCCATTGTGAGAGTGAAAGATGGTATCAGCCATTGTGAGGGTGAAAGGTAGTATCAGCCATTGTGAGGGTGTAAGGTAGTATCAGCCATTGTGAGGGTGAAAGGTAGAACTGGGTGTTGGGATGAAGTTGTGAGGACTAAGGATGTGTTTACAGGATTAAGATATAGAGTTGTGAACATGACTCCGTTGTGCTGGCCCAATTTTTGTGATCTCTTTTGGTAACTCATGGGATTGCATTAGAATGTACAACTGTGATCATTAGTGTATATTCTTTTAAAATTAAAGTTCTAACATAAATTAGCTATCATAATTTACATGCTATAGTGATAACTTTTACACTGTTTTAAGTTACAACTGTGATCATTACTGTAATTCATATTTATTGACATTGTAGTTGTTTTTTTTTTAATTGTACTAATTTATTTTACTTCGTGGTCGTATCTCTTTATATCACATGCTCCTTTACATAATTTAAACATTGTAATATTTTCTATGTGTAATAAATTCTTGTTTCACGATATGTTTTATTGTACAAGACAGTAGGTGCGATTGCTGAGTGATAAAGCGCTTGGTGTCCGAACTAGAGATTCCCTGGTTCGAATCCTGGTGAAGAATGAGTTTTTTTTATAATTTCAGTATGTTACGGCGCCTTTGAATCCACCCAGCTCTAATGGGTACTTGACATTAATTGACAATTAAAAATGCATTTTGTCGTTGGGCTGGCCACATGACACCCTCGTTAACTGTGGGCCTTAGAGATAGATGATCTTTACATCATCTGCCCTATAGATCACAAGGTCTGGGAGAGGGGGAAAATTTTTATTTCGTGTAGAGAAAATTGATTGTGATTTTTTAACCCAGTATCATTGATAATAGTGTATAGTATTAATGATGACACTTAAATTAATTTATATAAATTCTTATTGAGTCACTTAGTAAGTTATTTGTCTTTGTAATGTAAAAAACAAATTTAATAAAATACTATTATAAACGGTCTAGTCCATAATCTGTGTTGGTATTTTTATTTTCTATTTTACACTGTATTTCATTTTAAAAAAACAACAACTTAAAAGAGCATTTAAAAATAAAATTTCTTGGTAATTCTGCAAGATTTCAAGGGGCAGCCATCTTTGTTACTATTTTGTTACTGTTTATGGTCCAAAGAAATCCCAAGATAGTGTCTTAAAAAATACCAAGAATTAACATTATTTCTGTGTTTTCAAAGAAATGCTATTCTTTTAATTTTGACTTGGTGTCAACTACAATACTTTTCTTATTGTTCTGTCTTCTTTTTCATTGTTAAATATTGTCTGAATTTATTCAGATTTTTGTTACCACTATTTAAGTATTTTTGTCGTCCTATATAAATGTCTTTTGAAATGACCCAGACTGCTCCCTATAGTTATAAATATAGATTCAAATCTATAAATTTAAATCTAGAAAATTCTAGATCTATAAACTTATAAATATAAATTTAGATCTAATATTTATGTTGTTATCTTTGTTGTATTTTAACAAGT
>JAZGLO010006637.1:0-5000 GCA_036873155.1 Biomphalaria sudanica | reverse complement strand
ATGCTATTGTTTCAAACATATATCTTTCCAAACCGCGGGACCAATAATTGCTAATTAATTTGATGCGAACATGGATACTTGGTTAGTCGATCAACGACCCGTGTCAAGGGGACAGAACTCTTTGGGAGTTACTGAAGCGAGGCGAAGGTTTTTATATTGAAGAAAAAAAAAGACTAGACTAGATTGTGGCACTGACGGCAGTCACCCGGTGTAATTTGGAAATAGGTCTGACATGACTTATGGATGTTTTTTTAGGCTACGAATTATTCTGTTTTTTTGTGTTTTTTTGTGTGTTTTTTTTTAGTTGATATAAAAGGACAATAGTTTATTTCCTATTCTATTTTTTATCTTGTAATGGCGTGGTTAAAAAAAGGAACAAATGATCAAGGAATGAAATCAATTTTTTTGTAATAGGAAATAAAAAATAAAACAAAACTTCTTTGATTGTATGCTGGACGAAATGTAATAGTCACTAAGTAGGAGAATGTCAAGGACTTTCCTTTTCTCTCTCTTTCTCTCTCTTTCGCTATCTCTTTTTTTTCTCTCTATGTTTCTCTCTCTCTCTCTCTCTTTCTGTGTGATTTCATCACCTTCTCTAGGCTGACACACTCGCCAAGAGTGTGAGAACTAACTCACTAATAAACTCTGCACTCTATCCAGAAGAATTGAAGAAATTAATCGTAAAAAAAATAAATGAGAAATGGACGAGCTCTCATCCAAATCACAAGAAAGATGACGCTTACTATAAGCTATCCCGACAAGACCAACGTCTAATCTTTCGACTCAGGACCGGACACAACAGAATGCGACAACACATGTACCGGAAGCTCAAAATTGGAACCAGTGAAATCTGCCCATGTGGAGAATCACCAGAGAATGCCGACCACGTCCTCCAAAACTGCTCTCTATACCAAGAGGCCCGTATAAGACATTGGCCCCAAATCACCCCACTAGAAAAGAAACTCTATGGAGAGCTCCCTGATCTGGAGACCACTGCGCATTTTATCTCATGTATTGGTCTAGTCATCTGAACACTCCAACATAACAATGAGAACGAAGAAGAAGAAGAAGAATCACCTTCTCTCTGTTTCTATTTTTCTCTTCCTCTGTTTCTCTATTATTCTCTCTCTATCTCTTTCTATCTTTCTCTTTCTCTCTATATCTCTCTTTCTCTTTTTCTCTCTTTCTCTTCAGATTTCTCTCTTCGTGTCTCTCTCTCTTTCTCTTCAGTCTCCCTCTATCTCTCTGTGTGTTAATTTCCTTCTCTCTGTGTCTCTCTCTCTCTCACTCACTCTATCTTGTCTTACTCTCCTTCTTTCTATCATTCTAATTTTTCGCTCTCCTGTCTCTCCATCTCGATCTTTTCTTTATTTCTCTCTTTTAGGTGCCACTCTCTTCCGGGTTCGAATCTCGCTGAAGGCTGGGGATTTTTATATACGGGAGCTGAAGTCCACCCAACTCTAATTTGCAGCTGACTTATGTCGGGAAAAGTAAGGCAGTTGGTCGTTGTGCTGGTCACATGACACCCTGCTGGCCCAAGAAACAGCTGACCTTTACTGACGTATATAATTGTATTCGTTTATGATCGCAGAAAATAAGTCTACCTTAACTCTTACAGTGCGGCGTTACTCTCAGCAAGTAAATCCCGGAAAGCTTCATTTTTTTTCTATCAAAATAATTCGCACTGAAAGAGTTAACTCATACATGACCTAAATACTTTTCCCTAGTATAGCTATAAGAAGAGAAGTCCCATTGCGTTTTGTTTTTTCAAAATTTCGGGCAGTTTTCAAATCTAAGTTAATCTAAGTTAATCTAAGTTAAACACAATAATCTTCTCTTCGCTTACAAGCAAAATGTTCGTGTTTTTGTTTGAGTTTTTTTTCTGAAAGACAACATGCACCGTCAAGTTATCTATTTGTAAATATATCTCCTTTTGTGAGAATATATGTCATGGGAACATATTGTGACATAGGCCTACCGAATAGCATTCTAATTTGCAATATAACAAGTATAAATAGTACATCAAAATATATATCTAGCAATTGAATGTCATTTCACTAGATGCTTTCGTTTAAAATATTATTTTTTTAACAATTTCTGTAATTCTATGAGTTTCAAAACATACATTCAGTCGAATCATGATGCAATGGTTGTAATCCAAATAATTGGCACGTATTAGTAGCATCAAAAACATTATTTTATCATTTTCCTACTCCATAAATCTTGACTTGCACAATTGTTTCGCACTCTAATGTATTGCGTGTACAGTTTCATTATTGCAACGAGTCTCTCGATTGAGCTTTGCACAAATTCTATTAACAATCCAGATAATGATTTCGACATAAGACTGTACGCAAGATGTTCCTGTGCGTTTACTTATTCATTCAACTCTTTACTGAAGACACAGAAACATTTGAGTCGAGTGCGGGAATTCGCGTTGATTGCATGCACAATATTAAACGGACGAAATATGCCAAGCCACAATTTTTACTGTCTGACCAATTAGACATTTTGTTTTCTAAAGATATACAAAAACAAATTTCTAGGAAAATCGTTTGAGCTCTTTTCGAAATATTGTCCAACTTTTTGAACCCATCTAGAGTTTGCAAGCTAAGAGGATGAATTGTATAAGATAAAAACGTGTATAGCACTTCTGATGTTAAAGAGCCAATAATCAAATGAAAAACTAAAAAGTTCAAGAGCCAAAAATTCAATAAAAAACTAAAAAGTTCAAGAGCCAAAAATTCAATGAAAAACTAAAAAGTTCAACTCTCTGTGACACCAATGTTCTAAGATTTGGGCAATAAATTGGTTTGTTTGTAAAATGTTGTACATGTTTCGGATGTTCTTTCAGAGCTAAAGATAAACTACTTCCTGGTCCAAACCTCCCGCAGGACGACGGGGGATAGAAGAGGGAAGAGTACAAACCCAGGACCATCGAGTCGACTGAACGCACGACCAGCCAGGTATCCAATTAGCAACTGTCAATTACGGATGCACTTAAGATGTCAAGCCATGTACTCCTGTCATCTATGAGATTGTCTCTTCCAGTGTATTTTGACGAAATCACTTATCAGTTATAATACTAAAAATAAACTTAAAGGGGGATAACGCAAATAGAAAAAAATTTCTGAGCTGTAAAAATGTATGTCCACAAAAAATAAGAAACAATTTACTTTAATCCGATGACTCTTCCCTGGCTATGTTTTTGTGAACATAATGGGTAGAAAAATTCCAATGCTGTTTTTTTTTTGTTTTTTTTTTATTAAGAATGACAACTGCTAAATATTATTTGCTTACAGTAAAAGAATCCGTTTTTTCTTACCATATAAGAACTGAACATAAATGACTGCAGGATTAGGATAAATTGATGTAGATAGATAATCAATGCCACCAAAGCAATTTTTACCAGGGTAAAGAAATTTTATATGACACAAATTCGTATGTGATCGCTCATAACGGCTATAATCATAAACTAACCATCAGAGAAGGAAATAAACCAGGACAATTTTAGCCAAACATACAATTATTTCTAGTTTAATACATTTTTTTAAAATAAGAATATGGAGCAAGGTCACTTCCTATAATTGTTAAATTTGTAAGATAAAAATATTGAATACTCTTGTCAACGATTGATCGCGAGAGGGTCAAGTAGATGTTTTTCTTCATCATCAATTAGTCTGACTATCACTGCTACTAAATAGTTAAAAAAATACTACTCATGATAACATTGCATTTTTTTGTAAAATAAAACTATATTTCATTATATACTAACAAGGAAATTAGTGGGCAAATTGATTTATATATGAAATGATAATGGCATGAACGGTTTGATTATCTGCTTGATTGGTTTCTATTGATGATGAGCTGAACCAATGAGAGCGCTGCCAAACCGGCATGAGGGTCACGTGACTTTTTAAAAGCATGAGCCTCAGCAGACGACGGGATTCGATGAAATTATTTTTCACTCAAGCTGACAGGCAAGTGAGTGTTACAGCGACTGGTGACGTATTGTAATCGTCTTATACCTTTTATAAGCGTGTTTTAAAAGAAATGTATTGTTATTTAAATGTAAATGTGTTTATCGCAAGGGTTACGAAATGCGCGAGAAAAATAAACGCATTGCACTTAAGAAGGGAAATAAGTTTATAGTTTTTACTAACATATGGCTAGACGCGTACTCTTAAATTTCTATGTAAACAGTTGGATATTTGATAAACATTTGAACAAATAATTAGTTTGTGTTTAATCTGTAGACTGGAGATGTCGTTAAAGTCTGTTTTCTTTTTCTTTCGTTTAAACTCCGTTGTCTTTCTCTCTTTCTTTCTCTCTCTCTCTCTCTTCTTGTCTGTCTCACACTCTTTTTCTCTCACTTTCTCTCTCTCTGTGTCTCTCTCTTTATTTCTTTCTCTCTCTGTCTCTCTCTTAGTATGCCATTCTTTCTGTTTCTCTCTCATTCGCTTTATATATTTCTCTCTCTCTCTGTATGTGTTTCTCTCCCATTCTCCTCTTCTCTCTCTATCTTTCTCTCTCTATGTCTCTCTTTCTATCTCAATCTTTCCATCTCTCTCTCTGTGGGTCTTTCTCTCTGTCTCTTTCTCTTTGTCTATGTTTTTCTCTCTTTTACTCGTTTCTCTTTCTCTCTCTCTCAATATCTCTTTATATTTCTTTCTCTTTCTTTCTCTTTCTCTCTCTCTCAATATCTCTTTATATTTCTTTCTCTTTCTTTGTCTTTCTCTCTCTCTCAATATCTCTTTTTCTTTCTTTCTCTTTTCTTTTTCTCTCTCTCTCTCTCTGTCTCTATCTCTCAATATCTCTTTATATTTCTCTCTCTCTCTGTCTCTCTCTCTCAATATCTCTTTATATTTCTCTCTCTCTCTCTGTCTCTCTCTCTCAATATCTCTTTATATTTCTCTCTCTCTCTGTCTCTCTCTCTCAATATCTCTTTATATTTCTCTCTCTCTCTTTCTCTCTCTCTCTTTTTCTTCCTTCTCTTTTTC
>JAZGLO010006636.1:0-29821 GCA_036873155.1 Biomphalaria sudanica | reverse complement strand
ATGTGGTACTGCTAAGTGTCATGCGGTACTTCTAAGTGTCATGCGGTACTGCTAACTGAGAAGTAGCACTTCTAAGTGTCTTGTGGTACTACTAAGTGTCATGTGGTACTGCTAAGTGTCATGCGGTACTTCTAAGTGTCATGCGGTACTGCTAAGTGTCATGCGGTACTTCTAAGTGTCATGTGGTACTTCTAAGTGTCATGCGGTACTGCTAAGTGTCATGCGGTACTTCTAAGTGTCATGTGTTACTGCTAAGTGTCATGTGGTACTGCTAAGTGTCGTGTGGTACTGCTAAGTGTCATGCGGTACTTCTAAGTGTCATGTGGTACTTCTTAGTGTCATGTGGTACTTCTAAGTGTCATGTGGTACTTCTAAGTGTCATGTGGTACTTCTAAGTATAGTACTTCTAATTGTCACGTGGTAACTGTCTGCAAAATCAAATTCGAAAAAAAAAATCTTTTGGTTTACCGAAAGCACTTTATCAAACTGTACAATTGAAGGTAAAAAAACAACTTTTCATGAAAACAAATTTGAATCGACCTCATTCACCAATCGTAAACAAACAACATTTAGCCACGTGACAATATTGATCAAACAATGAACATTACGTATCACGTGACAGACTTTATGAATTGCGTAATTTGTATAGAAGATATAGAGAACCACGTGGCGAAATGTTGTTGGACCACGCAATTAATTTTTTTTTAACTTCCATTAAAAATATTTTATAACGACCTTGCCCTAACTTTTGAAGTATTTGCTAGTCAGGAACAGTAACTCTTGAAAGAATAGATCGTCAAGTTTGTATTTGTTACCTCCCCGAACCCCCCCAAAAAAATCAGTTATCCAGTACAGTTATCCGTGATATAAGCGAGAGGGGAGGGAGTGAGGTTTTCAAGGGGGCACAAGAGTAAAGGGAAACAAAAATTGAAATAATACATAACATACAGCATTGTTTCGTTTCAATGTAATAAATCAAACATTTTCAAGAACACATATACACAAAAAAAAAACAAAAAAAAAACACTTACTATCGCCATTTTCCTTCCTTTTTCTATACGCGATCCAGTCTTACTCATAGTTGCTGATATCAGCATAAAATTAGTTGCTTAAATCAGCATAAAATTGGTTGCTTAAATCAGCATAAAATTGGTTGCTTAAATCAGCATAAAAATATAGTTAGCAGACTATATAGGCGCGGTGGTAAAGTGCTTATTTTCCGAACCGGTGGTCCCGAGTTTGAATCCTGGTAAAGACTTGGATTTTTTTTTATTTCGGGAGTCCACCCAGCTCTAATGGGTACCTGACATTAGTTGGGAAAAGTAAAGGCGGTTGGTCGTTGTGCTGGCCACATGACACCCTCGTTAACCATAGGCCACAGAAACTGATGACCTTTATAACATCTAGCATCTGACCACAAGGTCTGAAAGGGAAACTTTACATTAGCAGACTTAAAGTAACTGATTTGCATGCATGATTAGATGAACAGGCCGATACAAGTAGGACGTAGTTATCTTATCTTGTCAAGTCATGTCCGTAATTGTTCGTATTGTTGAGATTAGGATTTGGTGACCTTATTATGAAACAAACATTTTTGGATCTGGGTCTAGTTAATTAAGACACTAAAGACGCTTTAAAAAATAGCAATGTTGAACTTTCTTTTAGGTTTAAATCAGGTTTATATCAGTTTTATGAGTTTAGTAAGATAGATTAAATTTCTACAATGAATAGCCGAATATGTATATTAAATCTTTTGAAGTATCTTGCGATCTAAAGTGCAGATGATGTAGAGGTCACCAGTATCTGTGTTTGACGATTTTCGAGGGTTTCATGTGGCCAGTACAATGACCAACCATCTTTACTTTCCATACTAATGTCGGGTATCCATTTGAGTTAGGTGGACTCGGGAGCTTTCGAAAAATTCTGAAATTTAAATTCTAGTCTCCTTCGAGATTCAAATCCAAGATCCTTTGGTCCAAAAGCAACGCGCTTTACCACTCAGCCAGAGCGATTCTTCAAAAAAATTATCTAGTTTCCTTTTCAAAGAGGATGCCTAGGTTTCAGCAAATTGTCAAAAGGTGATTAAAGTTTTTTTTTTTTTTTCTCGAAATAATATTTTTATTCGACATGTATATCTCGAAAGATTGTGTCGCCTTTGTAAATGCATGGTGTTGTAAAAAAAAAAATTTAAAAAAAATTCTAATATTGTTTAACGAGCTCAAGTAAGTCCTTCATATTGTTGAAAGATAATTGACATCATCGTCCAAACCACCGATCGACAGTCCAAAGCGCACACCCCATGACTAGGATACCCTCGTTTTACTTATACCTATCTTTTATAAGCTATGCCCCAGCAATAAAATGCTCAATAAAGTTTTGAGACAATGAATGTAAAACATTTGGTTCTATATTGAATGAATATAAAGTTACGGTTCATAGGACCAGTATGAATAAACCAAGTGACTTGACTTGTCCTACCAGATGATAGGACCTATAAGAATATAACAAGTGAGAACATAAAACTAAAATGTTATTTAAACTTGGCTGTGCCAATAGTAGAATATGCATCCTCTGTTTGGGACCCCTCAACTCAAGAAAACATTAAGAAACCGGAACAGACACAAAATAGAGCAGTGAGATTCATAACAAACAAAAATACACATTTGACTAGAGTAACACCTTTAGTAACAAGGTTACAAAGACAGTTTGTGTGAAAACACAAACTCAAAATCGGCCCCCGAAGTGGTCCACCTAGAGTCATAAAGTCTTCACCAGGATTCGAATACGGGACTTCCGGTTCCAAGTGCTTTACCCCTCAGCCACAGCATCTCCATTTATTCATTTAGCGTACACTTATATTTTTCAAATAACAATTATTAACATTAACCATGCCTTTAAAATAAATAACATGTTACATGTAATAAAGAGAAACTAAAAAAGATTTATTCTTCTAACAAAATCAGACAAATTGGCAATACGAACAAAAAATAAATCTTGACCTACTTTAGACTTTAGGCCTAGGTGGTGAGCTAGCTTAGAACTGACTTGGACGAGACTTTCCCCTCTAAAATAAAAATTAATATCTCCATTGCAATTTGCCATACAAACTAGATCTCGATATAGCTAGATCTAGACCTAGTTCTAGAACTTTAATCTAGACCTAGATTTAGATCAAAAAACTAGATCTAGACTAGAATTCATATGACTTTACACGTTTAATCTAAAAATGACTAGACCTAGGCCAATGTTATGATTAGGAAGTATAGGCCTTTTGGTACAGGTTTATGTTGTAGACCTACTATGCTGTTCGTATCCGAGTTACTTCTTAATGTGATACTACTGCTTATATAATAAATTAATCTGCACCCCTAAGCTGTCAGAAGATAAGTTATGGCCATATGCAAGCAGATTTTTAAAAAATACACTACTTTTAAATGAATAACTTCAGAGGGGGTAAGTTTTAAACCATAATCTTTAAATACAGAAACAAAACGTAATAAAATACTCAGAATTACTCAAAGATAAAAGCACATCCCTTATTCCATATGCTAGGACAAATTTGTACAAGTTCTCCTTCTTCCATAGTGCTAATAGACTAATTAGAGCATGGAATATGTTGCCTGAGCTAGCCAGGGAAGCCAATGACTTAGCAGAATTTAAGTCATTTGGTAACATAAATGACTAGATGCATGACGCGTAGGACGTAATCATCTTTTTTTTTAAGTAACGTCTGTATTATATAAGAAGAGAAGGGGCTTGAGTTGACCTACAAGCTGCTAGAACCACTATGAATAACATTAAGTGACTTGAGTTGACCTACAAGCTGCTAGAACCACTATGAATAACATTAAGTGACTTGAGTTGACCTACAAGCTGCTAGAACCACTATGAATAACATTAAGTGACTTGACTTGACCTACAAGATACTAGAAACACTATGAATAACATTAAGTGACTTGAGTTGACCTACAAGCTGCTAGAACCACTATGAATAACATTAAGTGACTTGACTTGACCTACAAGCTACTAGAACCACTATGAATAACATTAAGTGACTTGAGTTGACCTACAAGCTGCTAGAACCACTATGAATAACATTAAGTGACTTGAGTTGACCTACAAGCTGCTAGAACCACTATGAATAATATTAAGTGACTTGAGTTGACCTACAAGCTACTAGAACCACTATGAATAACATTAAGTGACTTGAGTTGACCTACAAGCTGCTAGAACCACTATGAATAACAATAAGTGACTTGAGTTGACATACAAGCTGCTAGAACCACTATGAATAACATTAAGTGACTTGAGTTGACCTACAACTGCTAGAACCACTATGAATAACATTAAGTGACTTGAGTTGACCTACAAGCTGCTAGAGCCACTATGAATAACATTAAGTGACTTGAGTTGACCTACAAGCTGCTAGAACCACTATGAATAACATTAAGTGACTTGACTTGACCTACAAGATATTAGAAACACTATGAATAACATTAAGTGACTTGAGTTGACCTACAAGCTGCTAGAACCACTATGAATAACATTAAGTGACTTGAGTTGACCTACAAGCTGCTAGAACCACTATGAATAACATTAAGTGACTTGAGTTGACCTACAAGCTGCTAGAACCACTATGAATAACATTAAGTGACTTGAGTTGACCTACAAGCTGCTAGAACCACTATGAATAACATTAAGTGACTTGAGTTGACCTACAAGCTGCTAGAACCACTATGAATAACATTAAGTGACTTGAGTTGACCTACAAGCTGCTACAACCACTATGAATAACATTAAGTGACTTGAGTTGACCTACAAGCTGCTAGAACCACTATGAATAACATTAAGTGACTTGAGTTGACCTACAAGCTGCTAGAACCACTATGAATAACATTAAGTGACTTGAGTTGACCTACAACTGCTAGAACCACTATGAATAACATTAAGTGACTTGAGTTGACCTACAAGCTGCTAGAGCCACTATGAATAACATTAAGTGACTTGAGTTGACCTACAAGCTGCTAGAACCACTATGAATAACATTAAGGGGCTTGAGTTGACCTACAAGCTGCTAGAACCACTATGAATAACATTAAGTGACTTGAGTTGACCTACAAGCTGCTAGAAAAACTATGAATAATATTAAGTGACTTGAGTTGACCTACAAGCAGCTAGAACCACTATGAATAACATTAAGTGACTTGAGTTGACCTACAAGCTGCTAGAACCACTATGAATAACATTAAGTGACTTGAGTTGACCTACAAGCTGCTAGAACCACTATGAATAACATTAAGTGACTTGAGTTGACCTACAACTGCTAGAACCACTATGAATAACATTAAGTGACTTGAGTTGACCTACAAGCTGCTAGAGCCACTATGAATAACATTAAGTGACTTGAGTTGACCTACAAGCTGCTAGAACCACTATGAATAACATTAAGTGACTTGACTTGACCTACAAGATACTAAAAACACTATGAATAACATTAAGTGACTTGAGTTGACCTACAAGCTGCTAGAACCACTATGAATAACATTAAGTGACTTGAGTTGACCTACAAGCTACTAGAACCACTATGAATAACATTAAGTGACTTGAGTTGACCTACAAGCTGCTAGAACCACTATGAATAACATTAAGTGACTTGAGTTGACCTACAAGCTGCTAGAACCACTATGAATAACATTAAGTGACTTGAGTTGACCTACAAGCTGCTAGAACCACTATGAATAACATTAAGTGACTTGAGTTGACCTACAAGCTGCTAGAACCACTATGAATAACATTAAGTGACTTGAGTTGACCTACAAGCTGCTAGAACCACTATGAATAACATTAAGTGACTTGAGTTGACCTACAACTGCTAGAACCACTATGAATAACATTAAGTGACTTGAGTTGACCTACAAGCTGCTAGAGCCACTATGAATAACATTAAGTGACTTGAGTTGACCTACAAGCTGCTAGAGCCACTATGAATAACATTAAGTGACTTGAGTTGACCTACAAGCTGCTAGAACCACTATGAATAACATTAAGTGACTTGAGTTGACCTACAAGCTGCTAGAACCACTATGAATAACATTAAGTGACTTGAGTTGACCTACAAGCTGCTAGAAAAACTATGAATAATATTAAGTGACTTGAGTTGACCTACAAGCTGCTAGAACCACTATGAATAACATTAAGTGACTTGAGTTGACCTACAAGCTGCTAGAACCACTATGAATAACATTAAGTGACTTGAGTTGACCTACAAGCTGCTAGAACCACTATGAATAACATTAAGTGACTTGAGTTGACCTACAAGTTGCTAGAACCACTATGAATAACATTAAGTGACTTGAGTTGACCTACAAGCTGCTAGAACCACTATGAATAACATTAAGTGACTTGAGTTGACCTACAAGCTGCTAGAACCACTATGAATAACATTAAGTGACTTGAGTTGACCTACAAGCTGCTAGAACCACTATGAATAACATTAAGTGACTTGAGTTGACCTACAAGCTGCTAGAACCACTATGAATAACATTAAGTGACTTGAGTTGACCTACAAGCTGCTAGAACCACTGTGAATGACGTTTTGCCAGGGGTCGCCTAAGACCATTGAAACTGTGGGATTGTTTTTGTCTATTCTTCTATTGCCGTGTAAATGGGGTCGCTGCAGAGTGGTGATTGTAAAAAGGGGTCGCCCAGTTTAAAAGTTTGAGAACCGCTGCATTCTACCCTAATCAATGGACCAATGAAATAACAACAAACCTAGAAATCGCTAATTCTTACACCCAAGATTCTATCAAGTGCCATTCACAATACTACATATAAACATATTGACCGCAGCAGCATACAAGAACTGTCATGACTGGACAAAAATGCCTACAAGAATGCTCATGGTATCACTAGAGCCCACAGTATCAATATGTAACGCCAACACTGAAACCCTATTAAAAAAAAAACAGATTCTAACCGTCTGATCTAAAGCTACAAATACGAACGAGCCGTAGAAAGGTAATAGTTACAATCTAAAATAAAGTAGCGTAAAGGATAAATTCAGGACCTCAAAAAGTACATGTTTCAGGCCAAGATGGCGAAAGATACCTTAAAATTAAAGAAGAAATTTGACGTCCCATCAAATGATGACAAAATGACAAGGGAAAAAATTTACTACACAAAAAAAAATGACACATATGACGTCAACGCTTATAGAGGAAAGTGGCGCTATTTGAATGCGTTTTAACAATATGGATTGTAAGAAGACGAATGCCATATGAAGAATATTGTCGCAGTACTTAAGCTATTAAAGACTGAAATAGTCAGCCAATTATCTGATGGTATCTGCATTGTAATTTATTTCTTCATTTCCTAAGCTACAATTAAATTTACAATAAGATAGAAAAAAAAAAAGACAACTGTCTCAGAAAGTTAGTACATACATTCAACGTATTACGGTGAAAAATTTGTTACAAAAAAAAACTAAAACGAAAAATACTAAAAATTAATTAAGAAATATCCTTACCTTTGAGGATTTTATTGTCAGGGGAAATAATGCCGCAGACTGACGATTTTATTCAGTTGTTTCCCTTGTTATAGTTAAATCAAACTTGTTTCCTAGACCTTTTTTTTTTTTTTTTTTTAGAAAGATTAATTCACGTGGTGGCCTGCTATGTATTTAATGATTCCAGTAGTTTGTGTGGTACCTATTTGGGGCACTGGAGGGGGGCACTGGGGGGGCACTGGGGGGGCCCAGGGGCCGGGCACTGGGGGGGCACTGGGGGGGCACTGGGGGCCCAGGGGGCCGGCAGTGGGGGGGCACTGTTATAAAAGAACAGCGCCGTTCCCCCGCCACTTTTTTTAAAATTTTACCTCCCCTGTTTTCTATCATTTCGAATCCAAACGAATAGCATGGTTTCTGTGTTTAGCTTATAGTGATTATTCTCTATAGGGTAGTACCACCGTTCATGTGTACAACGATACTTTAAATCGCCTAAATGTGTGTAATCCAATTGGTAGCTATTATTAAATTAATAATCAGAGTTTTGATTTACTTTTTTTTAGAAAATAGAATATCGATCACAGCCACAGTCCTGGCCAGGGTACGACAATATGTATTTTGTCCATTAGTTATCTGAAAACTCGTCCACTAAGATGAATAAGGTTCCCATTCATTCTTGCGAGCTTCACTCATGGCTTGGGTTAGGAGAGACCACCACGACAAGGACCTTGAAACCTTCGGTCTGAGATAAAGGTTCCAATCAAGCTTTCTCTCTGACTCTAGCACTGCTTCCAGTGACAGAGGACTATGTAAGGGCTGTGGGATGGGGGTGTGGGCAGGGGTATGACACTCATACACATGGGATACGCAGATAAAACGTCCAGACACACACGACACTTAGATAACACACACACATCTCACACACAGTAACACCCATAATAATATACACGAAACGCACACAAGAGGCTCATACTCATCAAACACATGAAACCCATACAGATGAATCACATACACATGAAACACATACAAGTCAAACATAAGCACAACATTTGAGAACACATAAAACACACACTTAAAAAGGAAACACATGACAGAAGACAAGACACTGAAAGACAAACTGATGACACATGTCACAGAGATACACAAAAATGTGGCGTACTTACACTTTATTTTCATCTGTGTTTGTTTTAGGCCTGACTTCTATTCTTTCATGTGTATTTGTTGTAGACCTGACTTCTATAGTAAAATCACTAAATTTAGAAAGCCTTCAGGACAGAAGACTCAAAAGTAAAGTAACAATTATACATAAAACACTGAACCATAATCTTTAAATACAAAAACAAAATTTAATAAAATACTCTGAAAGACACAAAGATAAAAGCACATTCCTCATCCCATATGCTAGGACAAATTTGTACAAATACTCCTTCTTCCCTAGTGCTATTAGAGCATGGAATGGGTTTCCTGAGCTAGCCAGGAAAACCAGTGACTTGGCAGAATTTAAGTCATTGGTTAATATGCATGACTAAATGCATGACGCGTAGGACGTAATCAACTTCTTTTTTGAAGTAACTTCTGTATTATATAAGATAAGACAAGATATTCTTTCATCTGTATTTATTGTAGACCTATCTACTGTTCTTTCATCTGTATTTGTTGTAGACCTATCTACTGTTCTTTCATCTGTATTTGTTATAGACCTACCTTCTGTTCTTTCATCTGTATTTGTTGTAGACCTACCTTCTGTTCTTTCATCTGTATTTGTTGTAGACCTACCTTCTGTTCTTTCATCTGTATTTGCTGTAGACGTACCTTCTGTTCTTTCATCTGTATTACAGCAAGACCATCGAGACCACTGAACGACAGTCCAGAGCGCATACCAAACGACCAGGCAGCCATTCTGTTGTTCCTTCTGCCAAAGTATGTGATTTTGATGTGAAACCTGCGAGACTGCATTGTCATACAAAGTGTAGGGAAAAGTTTGCTATTTATGAAGCCGCAGTCGATATTTGATGATAATATTTTGATAGCTTTAAGACTTTTTTGCAAGAGATGTGTGTGAGAGAGAGAGAGAGAGAGAGAGGGGGGGGGGAAAGAGGATAACTAGCCTATTTCAATTTGCTATTTGTTTTCACACCAATTACACCGATTACAAATGCATGTTTCATTTCTAAATCCTGCTCTGAGCACAGAGTGATCATTTTTAAGTTTGGTGTACCCTTTAATTCGTTTGTCGCTACATGTTATATGGTAATGTTACTCTTTTGTTATGTTGTATTATCTTTCGTTACACTTCTTTTTTTTTCGTGTTATTTCATTTAGTAACAGCGTGTTGTAACAAAAGTGAAGGTCTATATTTAGTGTGGCTTTGAGTAACATTGAAATTTTTAGTCATTTGTCGTCTAGTCTTGTTCTTCTGTAAGGCCTGGATCAAAACCTGGTCGTTGGTTATTGTTATTTATTTTTTTAATCCTTTTTGATCATCATTGGTCATTCTGTCACTTGAGCTATTTTTACTTTCAGTTCATAGTAAGCCAATTAATGCTGATACAGTTTATATCTGTGATTTGTAATTGCGATTTATTTCATTGTTTGCTTTATTATTTCGGTTTTGTGAATATTTGAACTGATTAAACATCCACCAATGTGCTACAGTGTTATGAATATTATTAGAAAAAAATCTTCAAATATATGCGTTACGTTATGCACCAAAATTATAACAAATAATACAAATACTTTCAACAAGCAAAGCAAAAAGCAAAACAGCACGCGCAATATGCTCACACTATATACATTTATTGATCTACTTGTACCCTAAACATTAAAAAGGCTAGAAACGAAAACATTTTTTCTTTGCCAAATTTTACACATTCAATTTTATTAGTATAAAAAAGTGTCTTCAATGATAATTAACAAGAGACAGCTAATAACAATCATATATACAATTAAAACATCTGCTGGGTGGGTAGAATGATGATTGATGGACTGCCATCTGTGCTTTACAAAATACATTGGAGTAATAGATATAGTAATTTACATCTGAAATTTTTTTGTTATAATAGACATATTGCTACTAGCTTGACATTTATAACTAACATTGTAGCAACTAGGGACATAATTTTATTATATTCCTTTTGATTCTTATAGTTTAAAAATATAAAAGCGCACAAGAGACATCTATCATAGTGTGAGAGACGGTCCTCCCCTTTCAGAAACATATTGCTAATATACAAATAGAATTTGTAAAACATAAAAAGTAATGTAACATTTCTAAAATTTACACTTTAATTTTTTAGTATAAAAATTGTCGTATATGTTCAGCAGTAAAGAGAAGCAGCCATATTGTATATAACATTAAAACATCTGTTTGGTGAGCAGGAAGAAATCTGACGACTGCCATCTACATACATTGGAGAACTAAATACGGATAATTTACACCTGACCATTTTTATAATTTCTGCTACCGCAACATTTATATCTAACATTACAGGAGAATTGCATGCATCAAGGGACGTAATTGTATTTTTATTCACGTGCTATTTATAGTTACAAAAATATTAAAGCGCACAGGAGACATCTATCATAGTGTGAGAGAAGTTCTCCCCCTTTCTGTCTACATCGTGGATCATATTGGCAAATATACAAATAGGGTAAAAAATGAAAAGTGATGGTAATCAAAAATAAGTGAAACTTTTCTTTGAGATTTTTAAAATTTAAAATTGTCTAAAATACAGATAATTGCATATAAATTGTCAGCAGATGCATACAAAATACATGTGTAACAATAAACACAGAAACCAAATCTTTAATTTCAGGAAGTAGTGAATCAAATATAAACAGTAACGCAGTGCTAAGCTCAACGACAAGATCTAAAAAAAAAAATAATCTTTCTTATCAGTGGCGTTGGCAAGCATGCACTTGCCACCCAAAGTTCAACGGTGACATGCCCCACCCAACCCTATTCCGAGATATCCGCCTATACCAACCATCCAAACAGAGCAGACACACACATATAGCCTTAAGGGGTATATATGTCAAACAATGGCTCTATTTAAATGTATATCTCTCGAAATATGCATCATAAATACAACTGACGTAGACGCCTCATAGATAAGGAAGCAATTAAGTTGTCAGAATTTAAGACTCAGTTCAGTGAAAATGTGAATAACAGATGCATATTTGTTTCTCATTATGACCCAAAAACTATAAAATAAAATGTCACCATTGACATTAAAATACGTCAACCAATGTTTCCAAAACTTTTCTAAAACGTAACACTATGGACATTCTGAGCATTTAGCAAAACACTTTGCTTACTTTATTTTAGGGATAATAATTTAAATGTTGTAAAAAAAAATCAATAATTGGTAAAACACCTATGCAGGCCTCTCGGAACCCCAATGTTCCGCGGAACAGAGTTTGGGAAACACCGATAATCAAATCATGCAACATATACAACCACACTAACAAAATGTTCACAGCATTAAAAAAATATTTTCAGCATTCATCTTTTAATGTTTAAAAAAAAAACTTCCTAAAATATTCAAATGTAAAATAAAATACGCAGACATACAAGCAAGATATACAAAAACATGTATCATAGTATTTGTTGTCAATTTTAAATATTTCTATTAAGATTATATTATACAAGGTTACAAATAAAGTTTGTGTGGAAACTCAAACTCGAAATCGGGCCCCGAAGTGGCCCGTCCATCCAGGCAGTTAGAAAGGCAGGTTTCAATATTTCCAGAAAGAACATCAGAATGAAATTCTACCAAAGAAAATGACAGAGAAGAATGAAGAAAGAAGAGTGACAGATCTTGTGTGGTGCCCCATCTGGCCCCAACCTTTCAGCAGACCAACGGATAGATGAAAGTGAAGACATGGTTAGATGCGAACCTGGCCTAATGAATGTCATATAATGTGTATCTAAGTGTTTTGTAAAGGGTCGATCTCTTATTCAAAGCCACAAGAGCAGTCTATTTACTGTAGTACTCTACCATTTATGATTGCATCAGCTGCACGTGATAATTGTTGCTTTAAATTATGTTCCACTTATATGCATATTAAATTGATTTTTTTCTTTTAAAAAATAAAAGTAAACTTTTATTTTGTAAATGTAATAGTTAGTATGATAGAACTTACTTAACTTAGCAATACATTTGTATAAAAAAAATTGTTGCTAGTAATAGTGGATAGTTAGGACATTACTTCAGAATAGACAAATGTTAAGTCCTAGGACAAGCTTCCTGGGCAAGACGACAGGAGAAGTGAGCGGGAAGACTTTGAACTCGGGACCATCGCAGGGAAACGACAGTCTGAGAATAAGACATGTAACCAATTAGCCAATGTTAGCATTTGGGTAGTGTGGTGTTTGTGTTGTATTGTGGATGGCACTTCATAGAATCTTGGGTGCAGGAGTTAAAGATTTCTAGGTTTATTTGTTGTTATTTCATTGGCCCATTGGCTGAGGTAGAGTGACGTGCCTTGAGAGATTGTAATTGTTGTCAGAGGCTTGAGTTTTGAGGGTAATAGAAGAAGTGCAGTATAAGGTAGTGGCATAGTTTGTTGTATATTCTATAGTTCAAAATTTGCTGGCTTTATTTACAGATATAAGTTTATTCTGATTATTTTTATTCAATATATATTCTGTTCCTAGTGTATCACTGGCCGTTATTTGAATTGTTGAAATAGAAACATCAAGTCAGAAGTTCACAACAGGGAGGGAGGGAGGGAGGGAGGGAGGGTTAGGGTTAGGGTTAACGAAAGAAATCATCTGCGCAATATTACAGAGTATCAATTACAGAGTATCAATTACAGAGTATCAATTACAGAGCATCAAATACAGAGTATCAATAACAGAGCATCAAATAAAGAGTATCAATTACAGAGTATCAATTACAGAGTATCAATTACAGAGTATCAATAACAGAGCATCAAATAAAGAGTATCAATTACAGAGTATCAATTACAGAGTATCAATTACAGAGTATCAATTACAGAGTATCAATTACAGAGTATCAATTACAGAGCATCAAATAAAGAGTATCAATTACAGAGTATCAATTACAGAGTATCAATTACAGAGTATCAATTACAGAGTATCAATTACAGAGTATCAAATACAGAGCATCAAATAAAGAGTATCAATTACAGAGTATCAATTACAGAGTATCAATTACAGAGCATCAATTACACTGCACCAATTTCACTGCATCATATTACATTGCGAGATATTACACTGGGGAATGTTGTACAACTTAAAATATACTCTAACACACACACACAAAAAAAAGACATAATAGATGCTAAGATCACGCATAGCCTCGTAGTTTTCTTATCTGCCCCAGAGACTTGCTAAATGCCGTTTTGTGTGGAAGGTCACGTGCTCATGACATGTGACCTGCGAGAGACTGCAGAGTTTTTGGAAGGGAGAAATTAAGCTTCCTGTCCCTCGTTGACATAAAATTGAATAATTCTAAATATAACACAATATTGGCTTTTGTTTCCCAACATGTTCACCACCTCTAAATGTGTATACACATTTATGTATCAATACAATATAGATAGATAGTTAGATAGATTCATATATACATAGTTACAAGTATAATGTATAGATATATCTAGAAACCAAAAAGAAAATAAAAAAAAACTATACAATAACAAACATACAAGTCAATAATTCAATCACTAATATAAGCAGTTATTATATAATAAAAAGAAAAAGACATTTCTTTGGTGTGATCTTTTTTTCCCCCAGAGTTAGGGTTAGCGTTATGGCATTGTGTTGACGTTTAAGCTGTCCTACCTGTTACCTCCCCTTCCCTTTTATCTGTTTGCCCTGCACATCTTGCAATATGCTCCTCACCTTTGAGCCCCTTTAATGTCTTCTTGACCTGACCTTTCAAAGTTCAAAGGGTATTAAATGTCTATCAAGCTATTTATTTCAGCCCTTCTGATAGGAAAGCAATCAGTCTAATCTACTTTCGCTAAATTATCTATAATATATATATATAGTTTCTACAAAGCATTGGCTCTCGCAAGCTTTCTATCTGGATCAGAGACATAGATACTGTAGTGAAAGTGACTACAACTATTTCAACGCTTTCAACAGAGATGTCCGTGTTACCTCATGAGAATAAGGTACCACAAATAATGAATGCTTGCGTGGACAGTATAGACCGGTTATTTATAGGTCAACAGCTACGCTACAGATCAGTGGCGTCACTAGGGGGGTGCGGGGGATGCGGTCCGCACCGGGTGGCAACCGTTAGGGGGGGTGACACCCAAGTAAAAAAAAAAATGCACCTTGGGAATGACTGACAATTTAAAAAATAAAAGGGCAGCGGCGAACTATTGGAACATGTTATTCACAGTTTTAAAAACTAGATCTATGTACCTTTTTTTTTCATGTCAATTAAACATGTATTTTAAATGAAATGCTATCAATATGTTAAAAATGTTATACCATGCTTATTATCACTAGGAAAACGCGAAACGTTACTTTCAGATGTATACCAGCTGCCTGTATGGAAAAGAAACACTGCTTTGTTATTTTTTAAAATGTTTTTATCGAATCTATTGCATGTGTAGCTAGCACCGTTATATCAGGATGACAAACCAAATAGTCACTGTTTCACAACGGCGACATTCTTCATGCATAACACATTATTGGAATCTCACATGTAATTAATGCAAATTTTGTAGAATTGGAAAGTAAATAAGTGGCCAATGAGATTTCTGATGGTGTTGATGTAGTTTCATTTTTGTAAAAGAAGCTGTGGCCAAGATAAAGGAAATGTTACAATGTCAAATGATATACTTTAATATTTTAGGGTTTTTTTCTTGAGGGTTTGCCAATTTCACATAATTTACGCAGGAAATTATCCAAAGCAAAGGATAATTTTATTAGTTGTCAAAAGAATAATTTTGATGCTTCCTAATCGAGATGATTTAGGCACTTAATATGTGCATTCTTTTGTTGTCGACTATTTTTAACTAATTGTATAGAAATGAAATAGAAATTTGCAACTTAATTTCATGTGTAGTTAAAATAAAGTTTGAAATTGGAATATTAAAATCCTCACCCTCATTAAAAATGACATCCCTACCACAGACATAACTATGCCCAACTCCTCAGAATCAGAAATAATGGGAACTAAGCTAATTCTCTCAGATGGAAATATTAATATATTTAACTGCTACTTCCCACCAGACAAGGAAATAGAGATTGACCACATACAAATACCTGACCAATAAGATTGTCTAATCTTAGGGGATATGAATAGTCACTCTCAGAGCTGGGGATACCCAGGTCTCAATGCCAGGGGAGAAGAAATTGAAGAATGGCAAGCAGAGAACAGACTTATCTTGCTTAATAAACCTGAGGATAAACCAACCTTTTTCTCAAGAGCCTGGCTAACCTCAACCAATCCAGATCTAGCCTTTGCAACTGACAACATATCCAAAAAGTGCATTAGAGAAATTGCAGACCAGCTAGCCACCAGCGACCACAGACCCATATTGATCAGTATTGATACCTCCTTCAAAATATCATCCCCAGATGGAACTATAAAAAAAGCCAACTGGCACCTATTCTCAAAGCTCACAGACCTATACACAACTTCAATAAACTGCAAATCAAATCAGGTTAATAAGTCATACTCAGCTTTCTCCAAAACAATCCTCCTAGCAGCTAAGGAATCAATTCCTAAAGGAGCAAGAAAAGATTATATCCCCAACTGGTTTGATCATCTTTAACAACTC
This sequence comes from Biomphalaria sudanica, assembly GCA_036873155.1. NCBI lineage: Eukaryota > Metazoa > Mollusca > Gastropoda > Planorbidae > Biomphalaria > Biomphalaria sudanica. Next base: position 13,554 of record JAZGLO010006636.1, on the reverse strand, counting down.
CACAATGCCACTATTGAAGCCAGAAACACAATAGAAAATAACCCTTGTATAGAAAATAACATAAATCTTAAAGCAGCTAACGCAGTTTTCAGCAAAAATTACCTTTCCGCCAAGAGGAAAAGTTGGCATGAAAAAACAGAACAGCTAAACGTAGATAGAGACGGTCACAAACTCTGGCGTATAGCCAAATGTCTCAACCAGGAAGAAAACAGAACAACTCCTATAGTAATAGAAAAGGACAACAAACCCCTGAAAGGCCACGAAGCAGCTAATGAATTCATAAAGTATTTCCAAAGCGTAGGACAAATACAAATTAATGAAAGAAGAAATAAAGATGTCAACTCAGAAATCCAAGATAAAATTATAGAAAACAATCCAGCTTACTTCTTGGGAAGGACCACTAATCTTAAAATGAAGGAACTTGATGAATCCCTAAAAGTCCTCAAACCAAAACAAGCCTCGGGCCCAGAATAAATATCTAATGACATGCTTCTTCACTTGGGTCCTCAAGCCAAAAGAAAACTGCTACAAATATTCAATGATAGCTGGTAATCTGGCAGAATTCCAAACATCTGGAAAAAAGCCATTATGATCACTATACTAAAGCACGGCAAACCAAGAAATAAACTGGATAGCTACCGCCCCATCAGCCTCACTAGCTGTACTTGCAAACTGATGGAAAGAATGATAAATAGAAGGCTGACAATGATCCTTGAGTCAAATAACCTACTCACTGAAGCCCAGGCTGGCTCTAGAAAAGGCAGATCAACAGAAGATCAAATCGCCTTTATCACACAAGAAATAGAAGATGGCTTTCAAGAAAAGAAACCAACAACAATTGTGTGGGTTGACTTAGAAATAGTATTTGACAAAGTCTGGGAACAAGGTCTCTTGCTCAAACTAATCCAGCATCACATATCCCACAGAATGTACAACTGGATAAAGGAATATCTAAATAATAGAAAAACCTGGGTTTGCATGCAAGGACAAAGAAGCCACACAGTGGGTATAAAAAATAGCGTCCCCCAAGGAGGAGTCCTATCCCCCACGGAGGAGTCCTATCCCCAACACTTTTCCTAATATTCATAAACGATCTAAATCAAAACGTACCAAGAAAAGTTAAAAGCAGCATGTATGCAGTTGACCTTGCCTTAATTAGCACAGAAGAATATGTAGGAAGTTTCGATTACAAAATGCTCTCGATATACTCAACAATTGGTCCAAAGACTGGCTCATGTCCATCAACACAAAAAAGACCACATATACAATATTCTCTTTGTTAACAAAACAACAAACAATAAAATTAACATTAGATAAGGAAGCTTTAGACAAAAAAATACAGCCCTACTTATCTTGGAGTCACCTATGACCCGAGACTAACCTGGAAAAGCCAAATAGATAAAACACAGAGTAAAGGCATCCAGAGACTATCCCTTTTGAAAAATTAGCTGGCACAGATTGGGGAGCTAATCACAACATCCTGAAAAAGACCTATACCAGTTATGTAAGACCTGTACTAGAATATGGTGCCACAGCATGGGGCTCAGCAGCCCAAACCAACCTAAGAAAAATAGACAAGGTTCAAAATATTGGTCTAAGGATAATGACAGGAGCAATCAAAACAAAACCATAAGAGCTATGGAGGAAACCGCTGCCCTGATCTCTCTGGATGAAAGAAGAGAAATAAAAATCCTTTCCCAATTCACTAAATTGGAAACCTTGGAAAGGCACCCACTCAGTACAAAAATTCACAAAACTGGCACAAAAAAACCCGTCTCAAAATGACTAATTTCATACACGAATTTCTAAACCTAAAAAAGAAACACCAACTTGAAAAAATTACTCTGGATTCCTCGATACACTATAATGAATCTCCACCCTGGGATGAAAGCCCTCTTCCTACTATAAAGGACCATATTGAAAACATAAAAAGAAAATCTGATTACAGACCAACAGAGCTCAAGGAAATAGTGAACTGTTTTCTACATACCAATTATCGAATGGCCAGATGGAGGAAAACTAGAAAAATCCATTGCAACTGGAGAGCTCTCTGACAGTCACAGAGCAGAAAGGGAAGCACTAGCACTAGCTGCTACCATGCTAGCAAATCATCCAAGTTCCCCTAACAGTCAGATTGTCTTTCTAACCGATGCAAAAACAACCCTCCAAAGTTTGCAAAACTTTGATTCCTCATATATTAAAAACCTCAAAACAGCACTTACAAAGCTCAACAACAACAGCAAAAAAACTGTAATTCAATGGATACCAGCTCATATAGAACTAGAAGGAAATGAGAAGGCTGACACACTCGCCAAGATTGGGATAACTAACTCACTAATAAACTCTGCACTCTATCCAGAAGAATTGAAGAAATTAATCGTAAATAAAATAAATGAGAAATGGACGAGCTCTCATCCAAAGCTAACCCTACAAGACCAACGTCTAATCTTTCGACTCAGGACCGGACACAACAGAATGCGACAACACATGTACCGGAAGCTCAAAATTGAAACCAGTGAAATCTGCCCATGTGGAGTATCACCAGAGAATGCCGACCACGTCCTCCAAAACTGCTCTCTTTACCAAGAGGCCCGTATAAGACATTGGCCCCCAAATCACCCCAATAGAAAGAAAACTCTATGGAGAGCTCCATGATTTGGAAACCACTGCGCAGTTCATCTCATGTATTGGTCTAGTCATCTGAACACTCCAACATAACAATGAGAACAAAGAAGAAGAAGAAGAAGGTTATTAACAGACGTAGGAAGATTTTATCTGGATTGGAACATTGGACAACAAGAACATCCGGCTACAAATACAATTGATTGGTGTAAAGATGAAAAACAACGGAAGGAGACATTGCACGGGCTGTTTCTGTCAAAGCAGAATAGTTGATATTTCGTGACCATATTAACAACGAGTCCTTATTGAATAAAGAATTTCCTTGAGATGATTGAAATGTGTAAATAAAGCCCATAACTGAAAGTACATCTGTCATGTTAAAAAGTTGATAAATGTTTTAGCAAACCACGTACAAGATATGTCTGTAAGTAGCTTTGTATCTCGTTTGACAGCACACCTGACATAGCACACCTGACATAGCACACCTGTCATAGCACAAAGCAAAGCAAGTGAGATCAACTAAATATCTTAAAATGTCTGGAAAAAGGGCAGAGCTTGAATTGATGTATGGTGTTAAGGTTAGTGAACATGCAGCTTCAATGTCTGGAACAATGGAGGAGAAACTGAAAGTTATTAAGAACCAACAGATATACTAGAAAGCCAAAGATACACAAGAGTGTGACAGTCACAATCTTTAAAACATTGAGAAAAGTGGTGACTAATTCAACCTTTTATTTTTTAAAAAAAGCACAACACGTTAGCGCAAAGTGTTATAAAAAAAAAGGTCTTCTAGAAAAAAAAATAAAAAAGCACTGTGATTCAGAAGATTTTTTTTGTCATAAAAAGCAAGGAGAAAATGTCAGGCGAGCAACCCCCAAGATGCCGGACTTAGTATTGAAGAAGAGAATGAAGAGACTCATTCTTATCTGCAACGATCGTTGTATAACGCTGAGCTTCAACTCCTACTGGAAGCAGTCATTGATGTAGCAGATAAATTTGCAGCAATCCAACCGAAAAACAAAGTATTGTAGCTGTCTGTTTCAAAATATTGGCGTACATGATGATTTTCCAAAAATTCAACACTCTGACCCAAATACCATGAATGAGTAGAGATCGAAAGGCAGCAAAAGTTATTTTTAAAATAACTAAAAATTGACAGTGCATGATTCAAATGCCTCTAAGGCCTTAAATCATTTAACAAAGCCTTCAACCTTTTCTTACAATCTGCATATGTTTGGCCTCATGTGAAAAAGGATTTTTACAATTAAAATCAAGAACGTATTGAGTCAAAGGAACAGACACAAAGAATTATTTCAGTAACAATGAAATCTTTAAAGACTTTAATTTCAGTAGCGTTAATGATAAGTTTACAAGTTTGATATCCAGAAAATAAAAGTATAATTAACTTATGGTTGCATTGTTGTAAAATTCAAAAATAGATTCATGGCAATATCTTCCATTTTTTAGATTAAGGTAGATAAAGGATGCGTGTAGTGTTTCACATGACTACACAAACCCATTGAACTGTAGATAAACTGTGAAAAAAACAACGGAATTTTAAAATTTAATAGACACTCACTTGAAAGTTGCTGAACAATCAAACTCCGAGGTAATTAAAAACTAGATGTAGTACAGCGCAACAAACAAATGGAAAAAAAAATTGTAAAGTGGGGGGGGGGGGAACGGGAAGCGGGGGGGGGGTGACACCCTCAGCTGACCGCACCGGGTGGCACCCACCCTAGTGACGCCAATGCTACAGCTATAGCTACGCTACACAGGGCACATATTACGTATGGGACGCGACCGTATGACAGAGGCAATCTTTTTTAGTGAACTGAAAGTTGGTCGGCGTAACAGAGGTGCCCCCCCCACCCACCCCCGAAAACGCTTTTACTTGTTATGACATAGAAGATTGCACCTTGCAGAAGCGGCCTCCGAGCTAGAGGTTTATTACAAAGTCCGCTGGATTCACTGTTGAGATCCAAAAGGAGGACAGAAGTAGACATCAGAAAGATAACTTAAACCGACCCAGGTGAGGACAACGATTGTGTCTTATAGTAAAACTTTTAGATCACAGCTAGGAATGCGTAGCCATGGAAAAATACGGCACTCCTCCGTAATACTCGTACTCGAGGACAAGCTTTAATATACATTGAATAAAATATGGTGTGTGTGGCTTAGATTCTTTTAAGCATCTACTCAGTTGCTGCACATAGAATTTGTGTGTTCTTTTTAGGGAGTTTGTTTTCGACACGACTAAACCAAAGATACGCATATCCCTTCCGAAAGTATGTAGATAAAAATTATCTCCCTTGTTCGGAACTTTCAGTTTTTAAAACCATTTTAAGTTCTTCAACAGAAACACAAGAGTGTTTGCGATTTATTAGCAGTGAAGCGCCCGCTAACCACTATCATACTGTTATTATATCTGTTGTATCTTATTCTAATAAGCATCCCCCCTCCCCTCATAGTGTCAAAAGAAATCCATCTATACTAAAAAGTAAATTCTTGCTAAATGTTATACCCATATATTTCTCCAGTTACTCCATTTTTTTTTGTTTCCCTTGCTAAGGACCGACAGGATAGTATCTTACATGATAGGAGAAAATGGCCAGTAACTCACACAACAGAGTCTATGTAATACCAAAGTTGTTTTGAATTCATTATTTGAAAAAAAAATTCTATTAATATGTATAGAAAATTGGGAAATAAACTATTTTCCAGCATCAATTTAGAAATATTATATAAAAATGAAATAGGCAGATATTTTTAGACAATAATTTGGAAATATTATGCAATTATCACATAGGTCAATAGTTTTATTGTAATAGTTATTTATAAAGCATGTATCTATTCGAACACAAGTGGATTGCGCCATATGCAGATGACTTACACGTAATCTAGAAATGTTTTAGACATGATTTACAAATGATCTAGAGATGGTTTAGATATGATTCAGAAATGATATAGACATGATTTACACATGATCTAAATATGATTTAGACATGATGTAGATACGATTTAGACATAATTTAGACATGATGTAGACATGATTTAGACACGATGTAGACATGATTTAGACATGATCTTAAATATTGCCCATTGACTAACAAGTTAGTACAGGCTTCTGGATGACAATGACATACAGAGGTCACTATTAAGGTCACCTGACTATACGGCTTTGATGCCATTCAAATAGACATTTTATTGGAAAGGGACAATGCCAACACATTGCAGAGTCAGCTTTCTGGTGTTGAAAGTTTTAGAGGTTGTTTTTCTTTTTTGTCTTGACGCTTTAGCAGCTTTATTGTGATCCATTGTCAAGTTATTGATTTGTTCATTTAATGAGTTGTCCAACGTGACCCACATCTGAAACGAGGAGTCCTAGACCTTGAGTAACGAGTTCATGCAGAGGCGTAGTAAGGGGTTTGGGCGAGGTGGGCAAGATGCCCCGGGTGCCACCCTCAGTGGGGCGCCACACGTAGCCTATATTTCTAGGTGATGTTCATAGAAAATGGGGGAAGGGGGGCGCCAATAATTTTTTTGCCCCCCCCCCGGGCGCTTGTTTTTTCTCACTACAACTCTAAGTTCACCTTGTGGATCTTTTTAGCTAATACATAGTCTTAATATGATTTATACATATACATATACATATAGATTTAGTTATTGTGTGGTTCCCTGCATATGCTGTACCACTTATAGCATCATAATGTATATTAGTAATGCTGAATGTAGCTAACAGTCTTTACCAAGTGGTGGGTTAACAAACATACACATGACAATATTTACAATTTAAAAAAAAGTATTTAAAAAAAAATATACATACATTAGTACATAAATACATGACGGTTTGCCTCTATGGTCTCTTTTAGAAACTAAGCAAACTATAGCAATAGGACACAGTCTCATGAACATTCAAAAACAGTAGGACAGTTTCATGAACATTCAAAAACAGTAGGACAGTTTCATGAACATTCAAAAACAGTAGGACATAGTTTCATAAACATTCAAAAACAGTAGGACATAGTTTCATAAACATTCAAAAACAGTAGGACAGTTTCATGAACATTCAAAAACAGTAGGACATAGTTTCATAAACATTCAAAAACAGTAGGACAGTTTCATGAACATTCAAAAACAGTAGGACAGTTTCATGAACATTCAAAAACAGTAGGACAGTTTCATGAACATTCAAAAACAGAAGGACATAGTTTCATGAACATTCAAAAACAGTAGGACAGTTTCATGAACATTCAAAAACAGTAGGACATAGTTTCATGAGCATTCCTAGACAATTGGACGCTTTGAAATCTAAAACAAGATTCTAAATAAAACCAAACCACTGGGACCGTAGCATTAAGCGAAGAAGACAAGACTTATAGGGAATACGGCAGAGCTAAAAGCTAAGATCTAGTTGCTTTTGAATAGCGGGTATGGAGGATTTCGTGTTAGGGTGTTAGGCCACACTAGTTTCAAAAAATGTTTTGTTTTTTTTTTAATTTTAAAATAATGATGTTTGTTTGTAAAATGTTTGACATGTTTTCGGATGTTCCTTCAGAGTTGAATATAGTTTACTTCCTAGTCCAAACCTCCCGCTGGACGACGGGGGGATGGGAGCGGGCAGGATTTGAACCCCTCGACCATCGATAAACCCGAACGACAGTCCAGCGCGCAAACCGCACGACCAGGCAGCCATGATGTAAGACTTTTAGTAAGTCAAGAGAGATAGGTAATCATTTAGTCACACGCTGATTTCAAGTCTTCATTCTCACTTATCTTATAAAAGTACAAGCACACAACAAAACAGTCCGACTTTCAAACTTCTAATTTTACCTTTCAAAACACAATGTAAATGACATGACAATGAGCGTGTAAAAGAGATGATATGTATTAAAAGGAGATGTTATGTATTTACTTTAAATAAAAGAGAAAAAAAAAGAGAGTGGGTCTCAGTTGCTGACGTTTTGTTGTGTGTCTATGGGCGCCTAAAGTGCAAACCTTTTGTTTTATGAAGTTTTTAGGGTCAGTTATACTTGAGATCAACATTTTTTCTTAATATTAGTTTATTTGATCGAAACAATTTTTCTTAAAATAGGTTTATTTGATCGAAACAATATTTTGAATGTAAAAATCCCTATAAATAAATCTAAATATAACAGTGTGTTATATCCTTGGATATTAAACTTGCTATTTACGATTTCTAGCCTAGGACCTCGCGATGTACCCAAAAAAAGTTTTCAAATTATGAATAATTTTATACGTAGACTGTCCTTTTGCAAGGATGAGAGACAAAATAAAAAAAAAAAATTAAAAAAAAAAAAAAAAAGTTACCTAGGGGGGAAGAGCTCTACATTTACACCCTTATATCTCAATACTTTAAGATTTTTTTTACCTTTTTTATATCAACACAAATTAATTAATTGCTACAATTTAATCGACTAATTGGTAATTTTTTTTTATTGATTCATGTCGTGTTAAGAACAAAGTGTTCAAAGCGTTCAAAGCGTTCAAAGTGTTCAATTCTGACCCGAGGATGTGATGGGATGGGGTTGGGGAGTGGGGTAAGAAAATAGCGTGCTCAAAATGTGCATCAAGCAGAGAGACAGAGTTGATATGAGCTCTTTAAAATGTATTTCAATAGTGCTGATTTATCTAGTTATAGAAACCCTATTAGTAATAACAAAACAGATGTAGATCTAGAATCTACACTCCTAGAAGATTGAGCATTCGTTTTGACGCCAAACAGGGTTTAATATAAACATCTATCAAGGCTACCTGGAATGAATTCGTTGAGAAAGATGGTCGAAACTTTAAGTCCGTCTATGTCGTCTTACTGTCCACGATGCGTAAATGCGAGGAGCTGTGTATAGTATTGGGTTAAGTGCGGAGTTAACTGGTAATGCTAGTGTTACTATCCATCCATATGTATTTTCGTCTACTTCATAGTCACTGACCAATACCAGTATTCCAATAACGCTGACAGGAAGGAAGCAGGCTATGTTGGAAAGAGCTACAAGAATTAGTCTGGAGGCCAGCGAGACATTTGTACTTCTTACAGTTGAAGAGCGCCTTGCATTATGCTTCAATATCATTCTATAGATTAGAAATTGACCACAGGCTATGAGAAACAGTAAGACTGAGTTGAAGAATACAAAAACGGCTACGGAGAAAGCCCAAAGAGGGCCACTCGATTTCCGCAAAGGAAATCCTAAACACATCCCACTGTTTGAGTACAGTGTCATGCTAGGATACATTACAGGAATGACTGACAATAATAATCCTAAACCAAAGCATAGGCCTATAGATATGTATCTGATCATGCTAGATATCCTGTACTCCCCATGGGGATATTTAACACTAATGAACCTTTCAACTGTAATCAGTACAATGAATACAGTTGACGTCTCGCTTGACATTGTCGCTAAAATACCGGCCAGCTGGCAGAGCGGGCTTTGCCTCCAAGACATCTCATGATAAATATACTCACCTCGATACTTAATGTCCATAGAAGCAATCAAAATAAGGTAGACTCCCATAAGTAAGTCAGAAATATTAAGGCATGCTACAAATAAGGCAAAGTTAACTTTAATAAGCTTGGTCCTATCAAAGAATAATGAATAGGTCAGTGAAGCTATGTTACCAACTATCGCGACTGTAGCTATCACCCATATTAAAATTCTTTTAGCCATATCCCCAATTAGACTGTCGCAGTTCGACAGTCGAGGTTTATCTGAGTCGCAGAGGGAATTCGGTATCTTTGGATCTCGGTAAACCTGGCAACAAAATACATAATCCGCGAAAATTTGCAGTTTTGGTGAGATATTTTCAAGGGAATTACTGAGGCTAAAGTTATATAGATTTGTATTTTTTAAATCAATAGTTTCATATTCTCCCTTAGGTGAAAGTTTTAAGTTATTTAATATCGTATTGGAAAGATTGACAAAAACTAGTTGTGCATTCATTCTTAAATTGACGTAGCTTATTTTGGTCCATGACAGGTCTAAGACTTTTAGCTTTTGGAATGTCTTAAGAAAAGAGGAGGAAATAATTTGAAGTTCGTAGTTATGTGATAAGTTTAGGATTCTCAGATTCGGAAAGTTTGAGATGAAATTGTTATCTAACCTTGTGAGGAAGTTGTACATTATTTCTAGTTTGTATACTGTGTTGCTATGAAATGGTAATTTAAATGAGTCTGAAATGTTGCATCTGTTTAACACTAGTACTAAAAGATGGTTGAATGTAAGTGCTGTTGGTACATTGTTCCCAGTGTCCCCCAAGTCCATGCCAGACATATTCATGAAAGTAATGTTAGTAGAAATTAGCGACCATTGGATTATAGTATTGACATCGTGGACAGTTAATGTCGTGTCGTGACATAAGAAGCCCTTAGGGCATTGGTCGCTACAATCAAACTCATCTTCGTTTCTGTCGCAATCCCCAACCCCATCACATACATAGACAGACGAAAGGACCTTGTTGCTTTGATAGCATTTAAAAGTTTCGTTTTTAAAAAAAAAAATTGGTTAGTTTAGATTCATCTTGCCCGTTTGGGCAGTCTACGTACCCATCATTGAAATAGTAGTCCGGGATGCAGTATGCGCCCCAGCATTTAATGTAATCCTGTGGGGCAGGGGAACTCACTACATCCTAGTAAATGATTGCCTGCTGGGCAGCCGATAATATTCCCCTTTCTATCTTTCAAATAAATACATTTAGGCGCCCAGAATGTATTATAATTGTTTGCGTGTATTCCTTGAGTGTGGTTCGTTGCCTGACAGTAAGTAATGTGCTGTAACAAGGAATGAAATGTATGAGATATGTTTGTCTGTATTTGATTTGTATGTTGAAGCAAAAAATTTGTGGTGTTTTTACAGTTGAACGCCCAATGCCGCGGAATGCAAACAGAGGACGAACAACTGACCTGTGTACATGAATCACAGTCGGACTCATCGCTTCCGTCAGGGCAGTCTTGTATAAGGTTGCAGACTTTATCTTTAGGAATGCAGATGAGTCCGAAAAGCTGTGGGTGTCTGCATAGGAAGTTTCCTTGCACGCACTCTTTCGCACCATTCATCTCATACTCAAAGGTACACACCTTCTCGTCCTCCCCCAAAAAACAATCACTCACACCATCGCAAACATACTTATACGATACGTTTCCAAATGAAGCAAAGCAAGAAAACTTAGGCACGCTATCAGACGTTACGGTGGAGTATTGGGAGACAGACTTAGCCTTGACGTCAGTGCAGTAGTCAGACTTATATAAAGACCCTGCTAGTTCAGCAGTTGTTATGTTACTGACTGCAATGCTAACATCTTGTTGACACAGCGTATAAGGGAAATGCATTTTATTGCACTCATGACTTGAAATTGAACCCATGTTTGCATTTCTTGACAAGATTATCCAATGGAAGCATACGTTTGTCGCATTTAACTGACTAGTCTCATTCAGGATAAAATAAGACGACACACTAACAGGCCCTTCCTTTACCCATAGCAATCTTTCCTGTGACCTCGACGTTAATGTATAGAAGCCTACAAAAATTCTAATTTGAAATATCTTTGAATGAAAATCTACTTGAGAAATATTAAGGAGATTATGAAAATTTTCTTTAAGGTATAAGAAATCTGCAGATGTTTCAAAAGTCACAAGATGAGCTCCCATCTTGTTGCAAAAGTTCTCAGAAGTTGTCCAGTTCATGAGAATATCATTCTTTTGCAGTAGTAAGCATGACACTAACCTTTTATCTTTGACTACTGGAAACCATCTATATAATCTGTTACACCTGTTGCATAGATAAATACTTAAAATATTGTTATGTACAAGATCATCACCGCCCCCTACCCTCAAAGCATCAGTAAGTAAAACACTTTTTGTATTTTCTGCAGTAACGATTATATTAAATATGTCGTCCGATTTTAAGGACTTGCTGATGAAGTTGGCTAAGTCTTCTTTTAAAGTGTGTTCGCGAAAAATGTTTATTAAAATTTTGTTACTAGAATTTTGTGTACCCATCTCTTCCCTAAGCTTGAAAATATTTTTAATGTATTGTCCTTCCCATGAGTCGTCTGTGTATTCACACATTTGATGCATTGTTTGCATATTAGAGACATTGAAGGCCGGGTACTTCCATGAACTCACATCGAGCACAGTGACTGGTAGGGCCTCGTTTCTAAAGAGCTTCAAAATACTGGGGACCATTTCCCAGTGGTAGGGGGGATTATAGCAGTCCAATGTAACAAGGATGTCCAGATTAGGTTCATCACACAATGTCCATTTTGTTGAAGCCATGCAAACAGTAACTAAGCCAAACAAACAAACCAGTGGTTTCATTTTGAATAGACTTTCAAAGAAACGGACTTCTTCTATTATACACAAACACTTAAAAAGAATTTTTTTTTTAAATTTATATTCTACTATTTTAACTCTTAATTCTTGCCAAAATGTAGTTTACCTTCGTTTGGAGGAATCCGCCGGTACCTTCTTTTGTATTGCAATCAATAGTTCGATCAATGCTAGCAGAGAGTCAATCTCTCGTATGGTAGAAACAGGTCGGGGGACCAAAGTTGCAAAACACGTACGAATAGTCCAAAATTCTATTTGAAATGTTTTTTATGTGTATTTCTTTCTAACAAAGTCTCAAATTCTATTTGAATAGTTCACGATAACAAAGACGCTTCAATGTGGTCAACTAAAAGAATTGAGTGGTAATTTTAACTCTTTCTCTCCAAATTGACGATTTATTTGACCTCACTAAATTTAACTAATGTTTAATTGTGTAAACTTTATTTTTGTGTTATAAAAAAAAATGAGCATGCATTAACCCTTTAACTCTTCACCAAATAAAAAATGTTCTGATAACAAACGACAAAGTTATTGAAGCTTAATCATAACAGAGTAGTGAAATAGTATTGAGCAATATGAAGAATTGTGGAAACATAATTACGGAGAGAAAGAGTTAACAAAATGTAGTAGTGTGTTGGTTTACCTTTGTAAAGTGAATAGCGTATTTAAAAAATGCAGGTCTCAAATTTCTATCAATTGAATTTTCAAAAACAGCTACCTCAACGGCACTTTGTACACGGATATACCAAAAGGCTAGCTAAGTTAAAGTTGTTCCTCCTTGGTTGAAAACAGTCAATATACTTTTCACATGTAACGACTCTTTGGAACTTAGAATGACAGAGTCCAAATATGAGCTACACAAAGATATTGAAAACAACACAGTTTCAACGATTTTAGTAGAGATTCAATCTCAGTTGTGGTAGAGACGAGTCTGAATACGGATAATAGGAGATATTGAAAACAACAAAGTCGAGTCTGCTCTATGGCCGCTGGATATATTGAAAACAACAAAGTTTCAACGATGTTATAAGAGATTCAATCTCAGTTGTGGTAGAGACGAGTCTGAATGATAGCTAAGGCAGATATTGAAAACAACAAAGTTTCAACGATGTTAGTAGAGAGTCAAACTCAGTTCTGGTAGAGACGAGATCGAGTGACCAGACAGAGGCAGGCATGGGAAATATATAGCACACTATGCTGCATGTGTAGACTTTTTCTCTATGCTTTTCTATTGGTTATCCTACTTGCCAATCAATTCTGCTAACTCCTCCTGTTTGTCTTTAATCTAAACCTAATGATACAATGGACCGCCTTCTTATGATTCATAGTCAACATTCAACTGTAGGCCCAACAAGGGGTTGTTTTTTGTTTTTTTTTTACAAAACTTATATCGACTCTCTTTGTCGTTCTGTCTGTCTGGTACAAATTTTGAACACGTGATTTCATAGCTACCCATTCTCAGATCAAGATGAAATTTTATACATTTATTTATTGTATCAAATAAATAATAAATGGATGAATAAAAAAAATTATTTAGAAAATTAATTACTGGTATTTAATTTTTTTCTTTGATAATATTTTTATAT
>JAZGLO010006635.1:0-33184 GCA_036873155.1 Biomphalaria sudanica | reverse complement strand
AAGTAGCACTTCTAAGTGTCATGTGGTACTTCTAAGTATCATGCGCTACTGCTAACTGAGAAGTAGCACTTCTAAGTGTCATGTGGTACTGCTAAATGTCATGTGGTACTGATAAGTTTCATGTCGTACTGCTAAGTGTCATGTGGTACCGCTAAGTGTCATGCGGTACTTCTAAGTGTTATGCGGTACTGCTAAGTGTCATGTGGTACTTCTAAGTGTCATGTGGTACTGCTAAGTGTCATGCGGTACTGCTAAGTGTCATGCGGTACTTCTAAGTGTCATGCGCTACTGCTAACTGAGAAGTAGCACTTCTAAGTGTCATGTCGTACTGCTAAGTGTCATGTGGTACTGCTAAGTGTCATGTGGTACTGCTAAGTGTCATGCGGTACTTCTAAGTGTCATGTGGTACTTCTAAGTGTCATGTGGTACTTCTAAGTGTCATGTGGTACTTCTAAGTGTCATGTGGTACTTCTAAGTATAGTACTTCTAATTGTCACGTTGTAACTGTCTGCAAAATCAAATTCGAAAAAAAAAATCTTTTGGTTTACCGAAAGCACTTTATCAAACTGTACAATTGAAGGTAAAAAAACAACATTTCATGAAAACAAATTTGAATCGACCTCATTCACCAATTGTAAACAAACAACATTTAGCCACGTGACAATATTGATCAAACAATGAACATTACGTATCACGTGACAGACTTTATGAATTGCGTAATTTGTATAGAAGATATAGAGAACCACGTGGTGAAATGTTGTTGGACCACGCAATTAATTTTTTTTTAACTTCCATTAAAAATATTTTATTACGACCTTGCCCTAACTTTTGAAGTATTTGCTAGTCAGGAACAGTAACTCTTGAAAGAATAGATCGTCAAGTTTGTATTTGTTACCTCCCCGAACCCCCCCAAAAAATCAGTTATCCAGTACAGTTATCCGTGATATAAGCGAGAGAGGAGGGAGTGAGGTTTTCAAGGGGGCACAAGAGCAAAGGGAAACAAAAATGGAAATAATACATGACATACAGCATTGTTTCGTTTCAATGTAATAAATCAAACATTTTCAAGAACTCATATACAAAAAAAAAACAAAAAAAAAAACACTTACTATCGCCATTTTCCTTCTTTTTTCCATGAGCGGTTCAGTCTTACTCATAGTTGCTGATGTCAGCATAAAATTAGTTGCTTAAATCAGCATAAAATTGGTTGCTTAAATCAGCATAAAAATATAGTTAGCAGACTATATAGGCGCGGTGGTAAAGTGCTTATTTTCCGAACCGGTGGTCCCGAGTTTGAATCCTGGTAAAGACTGGATTTTTTTTTATTTCGGGAGTCCACCCAGCTCTAATGGGTACCTGACATTAGTTGGAAAAAGTAAAGGCGGTTGGTCGTTGTGCTGGCCACATGACACCCTCGTTAACCATAGGCCACAGAAACTGATGACCTTTATAACATCTAGCATCTGACCACAAGGTCTGAAAGGGAAACTTTACATTAGCAGACTTAAAGTAACTGATTTGCATGCATGATTAGATGAACAGGCCGATACAAGTAGGACGTAGTTATCTTATCTTGTCAAGTCATGTCCGTAATTGTTCGTATTGTTGAGATTAGGATTTGGTGACCTTATTATGAAACAAACATTTTTGGATCTGGGTCTAGTTAATTCAGACACTAAAGACGCTTTAAAAAATAGCAATGTTGAACTTTCTTTTAGGTTTAAATCAGGTTTATATCAGTTTTATGAGTTTAGTAAGATAGATTAAATTTCTACAATGAATAGCCGAATATGTATATTAAATCTTGTGAAGTAGCACTTTTCCAATCTTGCGATCTAAAGTGCAGATGATGTAGAGGTCACCAGTATCTGTGTTTGACGATTTTCGAGGGTTTCATGTGGCCAGTACAATGACCAACCATCTTTACTTTCCATACTAATGTCGGGTATCCATTTGAGTTAGGTGGACTCGGGAGCTTTCGAAAAATTCTGAAATTTAAATTCTAGTCTCCTTCGAGATTCAAATCCAAGATCCTTTGGTCCAAAAGCAACGCGCTTGACCACTCAGCCAGAGCGATACTTCAAAAAAATTATCTAGTTTCCTTTTCAAAGAGGATGCCTAGGTTTCAGCAAATTGTCAAAAGGTGATTAAAGTTTTTTTTTTTTTTTCTCGAAATAATATTTTTATTCGACATGTATATCTCGAAAGATTGTGTCGCCTTTGTAAATGCATGGTGTTGTAAAAAAAATAATTTAAAAATAATTCTAATATTGTTTAACGAGCTCAAGTAAGTCCTTCATATTGTTGAAAGATAATTGACATCATCGTCCAAACCACCGATCGACAGTCCAAAGCGCACACCCCATGACTAGGATACCCTCGTTTTACTTATACCTATCTTTTATAAGCTATGCCCCAGCAATAAAATGCTCAATAAAGTTTTGAGACAATGAATGTAAAACATTTGGTTCTATATTGAATGAATATAAAGTTACGGTGCATAGGACCAGTATGAATAAACCAAGTGACTTGACTTGTCCTACCAGATGATAGGACCTATAAGAATATAACAAGTGAGAACATAAAACTAAAATGTTATTTAAACTTGGCTGTGCCAATAGTAGAATATGCATCCTCTGTTTGGGACCCCTCAACTCAAGAAAACATTAAGAAACCGGAACAGACACAAAATAGAGCAGTGAGATTCATAACAAACAAAAATACACATTTGACTAGAGTAACACCTTTAGTAACAAGGTTACAAAGACAGTTTGTGTGAAAACACAAACTCAAAATCGGCCCCCGAAGTGGTCCACCTAGAGTCATAAAGTCTTCACCAGGATTCGAATACGGGACTTCCGGTTCCAAGTGCTTTACCCCTCAGCCACAGCATCTCCATTTATTCATTTAGCGTACACTTATATTTTTTAAATAATAATTATTAACATTAACCATGCCTTTAAAATAAATAACATGTTACATGTAATAAAGAGAAACTAAAAAAGATTTATTCTTCTAACAAAATCAGACAAATTGGCAATACGAACAAAAATTAATCTTGACCTACTTTAGACTTTAGGTCTAGGTGGTGAGCTAGCTTAGAACTGACTTGGACAAGACTTTCCCCTCTAAAATAAAAATTAAATATCTCCATTGCAATTTGCCATACAATCTAGATCTCGATATAGTTAGATCTAGACCTAGTTATAGAACTTTAATCTAGACCTAGATTTAGATAAAAAAAACTAGATCTAGACTAGAATTCGTATGACTTTACACGTTTAATCTAAAAATGACTAGACCTAGGCCAATGTTATGATTAGGAAGTATAGGCCTTTTGGTACAGGTTTATGTTGTAGACCTACTATGCTGTTTGTATCCGAGTTACTTCTTAATGTGATACTTCTGCTTATATAATAAATAAATCTGCACCCCTAAGCTGTCAGAAGATAAGTTATGGCCATATGCAAGCAGATTTTTAAAAAATACACTACTTTTAAATGAATAACTTCAGAGGGGGTAAGTTTTCAACCATAATCTTTAAATACAGAAACAAAACGTAATAAAATACTCAGAATTACTCAAAGATAAAAGCACATCCCTTATTCCATATGCTAGGAACATTTGTACAAATGCTCCTTCTTCCATAGTGCTATAAGACTAATTAGAGCAAGGAATGGGTTGCCTGAGCTAGCCAGGGAAACAAATGACTTAGCAGAAATTAAGTCATTTGGTAACATGAATGACTAGATGCATGACGCGTAGGACGTAATCATCTTTTTTTTAAAGTAACGTCTGTATTATATAAGAAGAGAAGGGGCTTGAGTTGACGTACAAGCTGCTACAACCACTATGAATAACATTAAGGGGCTTGAGTTGACCTACAAGCTGCTAGAACCACTATAAATAACATTAAGTGACTTGAGTTGACCTACAAGCTACTAGAACCACTATGAATAACATTAAGGGGCTTTAGTTGACCTACAAGCTGCTAGAACCACTATGAATACATTAAGTGACTTGAGTTGACCTACAAGCTGCTAGAACCACTATGAATAACATTAAGGGGCTTGAGTTGACCTACAAGCTGCTAGAACCACTATGAATAACATAAAGGGGCTTGAGTTGACCTACAAGCTGCTAGAACCACTATGAATACCATTAAGTGACTTGAGTTGACCTACAAGCTGCTAGAACCACTATGAATAACATTAAGGGGCTTGAGTTGACCTACAAGCTGCTAGATCCACTATGAATAACATTAAGTGACTCGAGTTGACCTACAAGCTGCTAGAACCACTGTGAATAACATTAAGGGGCTTGAGTTGACCTACAAGCTGCTAGAACCACTATGAATAACATAAAGGGGCTTGAGTTGACCTACAAGCTGCTAGAACCACTATGAATAACATTAAGTGACTTGAGTTGACCTACAAGCTGCTAGAACCACTATGAATAACATTAAGGGGCTTGAGTTGACCTACAAGCTGCTAGACCCTCTATGAATAACATTAAGTGACTTGAGGTGACCTACAAGCTGCTAGAACCAGTATGAATAACATTAAGTGACTTGAGTTGACCTACAAGCTGCTAGAACCACTGTGAATGACGTTTTGCCAGGGGTCGCCTAAGACCATTGAAACTGTGGGATTGTTTTTGTCTATTCTTCTATTGCCGTGTAAATGGGGTCGCTGCAGAGTGGTGATTGTAAAAAGGGGTCGCCCAGCTTAAAAGTTTGAGAACCGCTGCATTCTACCTTAATCAATGGACCAATGAAATAACAACAAACCTAGAAATCGCTAATTCTTACACCCAAGATTCTATCAAGTGCCATCCACAATACTACATATAAACATATTGACCGCAGCAGCATACAAGAACTGTCATGACTGGACAAAAATGCCTACAAGAATGCCCATGGTATCACTAAAGCCCACAGTATCAATATGTAACGCCAACACTGAAACCCTATAAAAAAAAACAACAGATTCTAACCGTCTGATCTAAAACTACAAATACGAACGAGCCGTAGAAAGGTAATAGTTACAATCTAAAATAAAGTAGCGTAAAGGATAAATTCAGGACCTCAAAAAGTACATGTTTCAGGCCAAGATGGCGAAAGACACCTTAAAATTAAAGAAGAAATTTGACGTCCCATCAAATGATGACAAAATGACAAGGGAAAAAATTTACTACACAAAAAAATGACACATATGACGTCAACGCTTATAGAGGAAAGTGGCGCTATTTGAATGCGTTTTAACAATATGGATTGTAAGAAGACGAATTCCATATGAAGAATATTGTCGCAGTACTTAAGTTATTAAAGGCTGAAATAGTCAGCCAATTATCTGATGGTATCTGTATTGTAATTTATTTCTTCATTTCCTAAGCTACAATTAAATTTACAATAAGATAGAGAAAAAAAAAGACAACTGTCTCAGAAAGTTAGTACATACTGTTACGAATCTCACTATGCAGGCTCTCTGCAAACTGCACCATACACCACCAACTTAAAGAACTTGACAACTCAGGGCTCCAAAGTAACGTAACACTTTAATAGTTAAATAAATAACAGCCAATACTGTACAATTGGCAACACGTACACTGTACAAATATCTCTCCGATAACACCGTTCCGCCGTATCAACTCTTGCACTGGCCTCTCCGTCTCGTTCCGGGCTTGAACTGGGTTCAACAGTTCAGGACTGACTTCACACACTAGGCTCGTTGTGTCGGACTCGATCGCAGACCAAGATCAAGACGCCAGTCGTCTCAACTGTACTTGACAGTACTCCGCACTGAACCGTCGTAATGCTTCGTACAGAGCCACACCGCTGAACTGTGTTGTAATCGACCGGACTGTAGTGAACCGGGCTCTGAACCTTGCTGCATTGAGCCCCTTTTCTCGACCGACCTGACTGCGACACCTCTGCTCTTATATAGGGTCCCTACTGGCCTTCTCGAACCGGACAGAACGCCGCTCGACGTTTCTAGGTGGTCAGATGACTACAACTCTCGTGACGCTATTGAGCTTTGGTCACGACGTCGATCCTTCCCGAACCGTCCTGTTGACACTCGACTCGGCTGACAGTTGTAACTCGTCACGGTTGACCGCTCGTCTAGCGCTGGCCTGGGGCGATTTGTGTCGGCTGACTACACACACACCACTACCCCTCTTTGTGCCACCACCAGGTTTATAACAATACATTCAACGTATTACGGTGAAAAATTTGTTACAAAAAAAAAACTAAAACAAAAAATACTAAAAATTAATTAAGAAATATCCTTACCTTTGAGGATTTTATTGTCAGGGGAAATAATGCCGCAGACTGACGATTTTATTCAGTTGTTTCCCTTGTTATAGTTAAATCAAACTTGTTTTCTAGACCTTTTTTTTTTTTAGAAAGATTAATTCACGTGGTGGCCTGCTATGTATTTAATGATTCCAGTAGTTTGTGTGGTACCTATTTGGGGCACTGGGGGGGGGGCACTGTTATAAAAGCACAGCGCCGTTCCCCTGCCACCTTTTTTTAAATTTTACCTCCCCTGTTTTCTATCATTTCGAATCCAAACGAATAGCATGGTTTCTGTGTTTAGCTTATAGTGATTATTTTGTGTAAGAAGCTACCACCGTTCATGTGTACAACGATACTTTAAATCGCCTAAATGTGTGTAATCCAATTGGTAGCTATTATTAAATTAATAATCAGAGTTTTGATTTACTTTTTTTTAGAAAATAGAACATCGATCACAGCCACAGTCCTGGCCAGGGTACGACAAAATGTATTTTGTCCATTAGTTATCTGAAAACTCGTCCGCTAAGATGAAAAAGGTTCCCAGTCATTCTTGCGAGCTTCACTCATGGCTTGGGTTAGGAGAGACCACCACGACAAGGACCTTGAAACCTTCGGTCTGAGATAAAAGGTTCCAATCAAGCTTTCTCTCTGACTCTAGCACTGCTTCCAGTGACAGAGGACTATGTAAGGGCTGTGGGATGGGGGTGTGGGCAGGGGTATGACACTCATACACATGGGATACGCAGATAAAACGTCCAGACACACACGACACATAGATAACACACACACATCTCACACACAGTAACACCCATAATAATATACACGAAACGCACACAAGAGGCTCATACTCATCAAACACATGAAACCCATACAGATGAATCACATACACATGAAACACATACAGATGAATCACATACACATGAAACACATACAGATGAATCACATACACATGAAACACATACAAGTCAAACATAAGCACAACATTTGAGAACACATAAAACACACACTTAAAAAGGAAACACATGACAGAAGACAAGACACTGAAAGACAAACTGATGACACATGTCACAGAGATACACAAAAATGTGGCGTACTTACACTTTATTTTCATCTGTATTTGTTTTAGGCCTGACTTCTATTCTTTCATCTGTATTTGTTGTAGACCTGACTTCTATAGTAAAATCACTAAATTTAGAAAGCCTTCAGGACAGAAGACTCAAAAGTAAAGTAGCAATTATACATAAAACACTGAACCATAATCTTCAAATACAAAAACAAAATTTAATAAAATACTCTGAAAGACACAAAGATAAAAGCACATTCCTCATCCCATATGCTAGGACAAATTTGTACAAATACTCCTTCTTCCCTAGTGCTATTAGAGCATGGAATGGGTTTCCTGAGCTAGCCAGGAAAACCAGTGACTTGGCAGAATTTAAGTCATTGGTTAATATGCATGACTAAATGCATGACGCGTAGGACGTAATCATCTTCTTTTTTGAAGTAACTTCTGTATTATATAAGATAAGACAAGATATTATTTCATCTGTATTTATTGTAGACCTATCTACTGTTCTTTCATCTGTATTTGTTGTAGACCTATCTACTGTTCTTTCATCTGTATTTGTTATAGACCTACCTTCTGTTCTTTCATCTGTATTTGTTGTAGACCTACCTTCTGTTCTTTCATCTGTATTTGTTGTACACCTACCTTCTGTTCTTTCATCTGTATTTGTTGTAGACCTACCTTCTGTTCTTTCATCTGTATTTGCTGTAGACGTACCTTCTGTTCTTTCATCTGTATTTGTTGTAGACCTACCTTCTGTTCTTTCATCTGTATTTGTTGTAGACCTACCTTCTGTTCTTTCATCTGTATTTGTTGTAGACCTACCTTCTGATCTTTCATCTGTATTTGTTGTAGACCTACCTTCTGTTCTTTCATCTGTATTAGTTGTAGACCTACCTTCTGTTCTTTCATCTGTATTTGTTGTAGACATACCTTCTGTTCTTTCATCTGTATTTGTTGTAGACCTACCTTCTGTTCTTTCATCTGTATTTGTTGTAGACCTACCTTCTGTTCTTTCATCTGTATTAGTTGTAGACCTACCTTCTGTTCTTTCATCTGTATTAGTTGTAGACCTACCTTCTGATCTTTCATCTGTATTTGTTGTAGACGTACCTTCTGTTCTTTCATCTGTATTAGTTGTAGACATACCTTCTGTTCTTTCATCTGTATTAGTTGTAGACCTACCTTCTGATCTTTCATCTGTATTTGTTGTAGACCTACCTTCTGTTCTTTCATCTGTATTTGTTGTAGACCTACCTTCTGTTCTTTCATCTGTATTTGTTGTAGACCTGATGATTGTCGTAAATCGTAGTAAGACTCTATCTCAATGTCGAGGTTCGCTAGAATGAAATCCTGGACATTGGCTTTGGTCAAGACGTTTTCCCAGAAAGAAGTTCCTTCCCTCTAACGCTCTGTTTTAGTGTATTTGTTAAAGAGCTAGTCAGTTGGTTTCTGACTGATCTAATGAATGGATTTAAATTTATTGTCATATTAAGTTTTTTTTTGTTTCTTTAGCTTTAGATTTGTTTTTCTTCGCGTTTGTGCTGAGTTGTAAAATGTTTAATTCTTTCTAAAATGTTTAATTGTTTCTAAAATGTTTCTTTCTAAAATGTTTAATTGTTTCTAAAATGTTTAATTATTTCTTAAATGTTTGTTAAATGTTTTACATTTATATATTATTATATTATATTATTATTTTTTTCTTTAAGATTTGAAGATAATTACATTTTTTCAAAAACCTCCCGCAGGACGACGGGGGATTACAGCAAGGCCATCGAGACCACCGAACGACAGTCCAGAGCGCATACCAAACGACCAGGCAGCCATTCTGTTGTTCCTTCTGCCAAAGTATGTGATTTTGATGTGAAACCTGCGAGACTGCATTGTCATACAAAGTGTAGGGAAAAGTTTGCTATTTATGAAGCCGCAGTCGATATATGATGATAATATTTTGATAGCTTTAAGACTTTTTTGCAAGAGATGTGAGAGAGAGAGAGAGAGAGATAGAGGGGGGGGGGTGGAAAGAGAGTAACTAGCCAATTTCAATTTGCTATTTGCTTACAGCCTTTTGTTTTCACACCAATTACACCGATTACAAATGCATGTTTCATTTCTAAATCCTGCTCTGAGCACAGAGTGATCATTAAGTTTGGTGTGCCCTTTAACTCGTTTGTCGCTACATGTTATATGGTAATGTTACACTTTTGTTATGTTGTATTATCTTTCGTTACACTTTTTTTTCGTGTTATTTCATTTAGTAACAGCGTGTTGTAACAAAAGTGAAGGTCTATATTTAGTGTGGCTTTGAGTAACATTGAAATTTTTAGTCATTTGTCGTCTAGTCTTGTTCTTCTGTAAGGCCTGGATCAAAACCTGGTCGTTGGTTATTGTTATTTATTTTTTTAATCATTTTTGATCATCATTGGTCATTCTGTCACTTGAGCTATTTTTACTTTCAGTTCATAGTAAGCCAATTAAAGCTGATATAGTATATATCTGATTTGTAATTGCGATTTATTTCATTGTTTGCTTTATTATTTCGGTTTTGTGAATATTTGAACTGATTAAACATCCACCAATGTGCTACAGTGTTATGAATATTATTAGAAAAAAATCTTCAAATATATGCGTTACGTTATGCACCAAAATTATAACAAATAATACAAATACTTTCAACAAGTAAAGCAAAAAGCAAAACGGTGGCAGCAGTATGCATACACTATATACATTTATTGATCTACTTGTACCCTAAACATTAAAAAGGCTAGAAATGAAAACATTTTTTCTTTGCCAAATTTTACACATTCAATTTTATTAGTATAAAAAAGTGTCCTCAATGATAATTAACAAGAGACAGCTAATAACAATCATATATACAATTAAAACATCTGCTGGGTGGGTAGAATGATGATTGATGGACTGCCATCTGTGCTTTACAAAATACATTGGAGTAATAGATATAGTAATTTACATCTGAAATTTTTTTGTTATAATAGACATATTGCTACTAGCTTGGACATTTAAAACTAACATTGTAGCAACTAGGGACATAATTTTATTATATTCCTTTTGATTCTTATAGTTTAAAAATATAAAAGCGCACAAGAGACATCTATCATAGTGTGAGAGACGGTCCTCCCCTTTCAGAAACATATTGCTAATATACAAATAGAATTAGTAAAACATAAAAAGTAATGTAACATTTCTAAAATTTACACTTTAATTTTTTAGTATAAAAATTGTCGTATATGTTCAGCAGTAAAAAGAGGCAGCCATATTGTATATAAAATTAAAACATCTGTTTGGTGAGCAGAAAGAAATCTGACGACTGCCATCTACATACATTGGAGAACTAAATACGGATAATTTACACCTGACCATTTTTATCATTTCTGCTACCGCAACATTTATATCTAACATTACAGGAGAATTGCATGCATCAAGGGACGTAATTGTATTTTTATTCACGTGCTATTTATAGTTACAAAAATATTAAAGCGCACAGGAGACATCTATCATAGTGTGAGATAAGTTCTCCCCCTTTCTGTCTACATCGTGGATCATATTGGCAAATATACAAAATAGGGTAAAAAATGAAAAGTGATGGTAATCAAAAATAAGTGAAACTTTTCTTTGAGATTTTTAAAATTTAAAATTGTCTAAAATACAGATAATTGCATATAAATTGTCAGCAGATGCATACAAAATACATGTGTAACAATAAACACAGAAACCAAATCTTTAATTTCAGGAAGTAGTGAATCAAATATAAACAGTAACGCAGTGCTAAGCTCAACGACAAGATCTAAAAAAAAAATAATAATAATCTTTCTTATCAGTGGCGTTGGCAAGCATGCACTTGCCACCCAAAGTTCAACGGTGACATGCCCCACCCAACCCTATTCCGAGATATCCGCCTATACCAACCATCCAAACAGAGCAGACACACACATATAGCCTTAAGGGGTATATATGTCAAACAATGGCTCTATTTAAATGTATATCTCTCGAAATATGCATCATAAATACAACTCACGTAGACGCCTCATAGATAAGGAAGCAATTAAATTGTCAGAATTTAAGACTCAGTTCAGTGAAAATGTGAATAACAGATGCATATTTGTTTCTCATTATGACCCAAAACTATAAAAAAAAATGTCACCATTGACATTAAAATACGTCAACTAATGTTTCCAAAACTTTTCTAAAACGTAACACTATGCACATTCTGAGCATTTAGCAAAACACTTTGCTTACTTTATTTTAGGGATAATAATTTAAATGTTGTAAAAAAAAATCAATAATTGGTAAAACACCTATGCAGGCCTCTCGGAACACCAATGTTCCGCGGAACAGAGTTTGGGAAACACTGATAATCAAATCATGCAGCACATACAACCACACTAACAAAATGTTCACAGCATTAAAAAAATATTTTCAGCATTCATCTTTTAATGTTTAAAAAAAAAACTTCGTAAAATATTCAAATGTAAAATAAAATACGCAGGCATACAAGCAAGATATACAAAAACATGTATCATAGTATTTGTTGTCAACTTTAAATATCTCTATTAAGATTATATTATACAAGGTTACAAATAAAGTTTGTGTGGAAACTCAAACTCGAAATCGGGCCCCGAAGTGGCCCGTCCATCCAGGCAGGTAGAAAGGCAGGTTTCAATATTTCCAGAAAGAACATCAGAATGAAATTCTACCAAAGGAAATGACAGAGAAGAATGAAGAAAGAAGAGTGACAGATCTTGTGTGGTGCCCCATCTGGCCCCAACCTTTCAGCAGACCAACGGATAGATGAAAGTGAAGACATGGTTAGATGCGAACCTGGCCTAATGAATGTCATATAATGTGTATCTAAGTGTTTTGTAAAGGGTCGATCTCTTATTCAAAGCCACAAGAGCAGTCTATTTACTGTAGTACTCTACCATTTATGATTGCATCAGCTGCACGTGATAATTGTTGCTTTAAATTATGTTCCACTTATATGCATATTAAATTGATTTTTTTCTTTTAAAAAATAAAAGTAAACTTTTATTTTGTAAATGTAATAGTTAGTATGATAGAACTTACTTAACTTAGCAATACATTTGTATAAAAAAAATTGTTGCTAGTAATAGTGGATAGTTAGGACATTACTTCAGAATAGACAAATGTTAAGTCCTAGGACAAGCTTCCTGGGCAAGACGACAGGAGAAGTGAGCGGGAAGACTTTGAACTCGGGACCATCGCAGGGAAACGACAGTCTGAGAATAAGACATGTAACCAATTAGCCAATGTTAGCATTTGGGTAGTGTGGTGTTTGTGTTGTATTGTGGATGGCACTTCATAGAATCTTGGGTGCAGGAGTTAAAGATTTCTAGGTTTATTTGTTGTTATTTCATTGGCCCATTGGCTGAGGTAGAGTGACGTGCCTTGAGAGATTGTAATTGTTGTCAGAGGCTTGAGTTTTGAGGGTAATAGAAGAAGTGCAGTATAAGGTAGTGGCATAGTTTGTTGTATATTCTATAGTTCAAAATTTGCTGGCTTTATTTACAGATATAAGTTTATTCTGATTATTTTTATTCAATATATATTCTGTTCCTAGTGTATCACTGGCCGTTATTTGAATTGTTGAAATAGAAACATCAAGTCAGAAGTTCACAACAGGGACGGAGGGAGGGAGGGAGGGAGGGAGGGAGGGTTAGGGTTAGGGTTAACGAAAGAAATCATCTGCGCAATATTACAGAGTATCAATTACAGAGTATCAATTACAGAGTATCAATTACAGAGCATCAAATACAGAGTATCAATAACAGAGCATCAAATAAAGAGTATCAATTACAGAGTATCAATTACAGAGTATCAATTACAGAGTATCAATAACAGAGCATCAAATAAAGAGTATCAATTACAGAGTATCAATTACAGAGTATCAATTACAGAGTATCAATTACAGAGCATCAAATAAAGAGTATCAATTACAGAGTATCAATTACAGAGTATCAATTACAGAGTATCAATTACAGAGTATCAATTACAGAGTATCAAATACAGAGCATCAAATAAAGAGTATCAATTACAGAGTATCAATTACAGAGTATCAATTACAGAGCATCAATTACACTGCACCAATTTCACTGCATCATATTACATTGCGAGATATTACACTGGGGAATGTTGTACAACTTAAAATATACTCTAACATACACACACACAAAAAAAGACATAATAGATGCTAAGATCACGCATAGCCTCGTAGTTTTCTCATCTGCCCCAGAGACTTGCTAAATGCCGTTTTGTGTGGAAGGTCACGTGCTCATGACATGTGACCTGCGCGAGACTGCAGAGTTTTTGGAAGGGAGAAATTAAGCTTCCTGTCCCTCGTTGACATAAAATTGAATAATTATAAATATAACACAATATTGGCTTTTGTTTCCCAACATGTTCACCACCTCTAATTGTGTACACACATTTATGTATCAATACAATATAGATAGATAGTTAGATAGATTCATATATACATAGTTACAAGTATAATGTATAGATATATCTAGAAACCAAAAAGAAAATATAAAAAAACTATACAATAACAAACATACAAGTCAATAATTCAATCACTAATATAAGCAGTTATTATATAATAAAAAGAAAAAGACATTTCTTTGGTGTGATCTTTTTTTCCCCCAGAGTTAGGGTTAGCGTTAGGGCATTGTGTTGACGTTTAAGCTGTCCTACCTGTTACCTCCCCTTCCCTTTTATCTGTTTGCCCTGCACATCTTGCAATATGCTCCTCACCTTTGAGCCCCTTTAATGTCTTCTTGACCTGACCTTTCAAAGTTCAAAGGGTATTAAATGTCTATCAAGCTATTTATTTCAGCCCTTCTGATAGGAAAGCAATCAGTCTAATCTACTTTCGCTAAATTATCTATAATATATATATATAGTTTCTACAAAGCATTGGCTCTCGCAAGCTTTCTATCTGGATCAGAGACATAGATACTGTAGTGAAAGTGACTACAACTATTTCAACGCTTTCAACAGAGATGTCCGTGTTACATCATGAGAATAAGGTACCACAAATAATGAATGCTTGCGTGGACAGTATAGACCGGTTATTTATAGGTCAACAGCTACGCTACAGATCAGTGGCGTCACTAGGGGGGTGCGGGGGATGCGGTCCGCACCGGGTGGCAACCGTTAGGGGGGGTGACACCCAAGTAAAAAAAAAAAAAAAAAATGCACCTTGGGAATGACTGACAATTTAAAAAATAAAAGGGCAGCGGCGAACTATTGGAACATGTTATTCACAGTTTAAAAACTAGATCTAGAGTAAAGTGCGAAGTTCGAGCGCATTAAGCCCGCTGGCAGCAATTTTCAAGTTTGGATTTTTATAGCACCGTAACGGTCTGACCTATGAAAAAACTGATAGTATCTCTGAATTCCTCGTCCTTTTTTCTATGAAAATAGATTGGATTTAATGTATCACTAAGCTTAGTTAAAATTAAATACGAAGTCAAAGAGGTGTAGGGTAAGTATCGCCAAGCGTACTTTTCCTCGAGCGGATTTTTCCCCAGTTAGTAAGCTCGATCGGGTTGGTGGAAGGTTCGAACAGATCAAAGGAAATATATCTAAAAACATGTTTTAATATTTTATTTTTACTACAAAGTCATTTTCTTTTTACTCCAGCGCAAGAACACCATCCATTGCACCATTTCCCACCCTCCACAACTTCAAATAGTCTCTTTACGCTGATGAGCAATCAGACTTAAAAATACCCTTAAGCCCATTGCCCATTTCCTTCACTACCGGGTAGTAAAAAAGAATAACTCCACACCTCCTGAGTTTGACCTCACCATGAACTTAGCCTTTACAAGGTAAAGAAAATAGTATGTGTCGGAAGTAAAGAAAAAAAGGTGCATACGCAGTAGCAATATAGTAGTAATTTGGTAAACATTCAAATAAAAAAGTTATAGCAATAAAAAGAGAACTGTTCGAACCTCCTGACAAATCGGGGCTGCTCGAACTTCGCACTTTACTATATGTACCTTTTTTTTTTTTTCATGTCAATTAAACATATATTTTAAATGAAATGCTATCAATATGTTACAAATGTTATACCATGCTTATTATCACTAGGAAAACGCGAAACGTTACTTTCAGATGTATACCAGCTGCCTGTATGGAAAAGATACACTGCTTTGTTATTTTTTAAAATGTTTTTATCGAATCTATTGCATGTGTAGCTAGCACCGTTATATCAGGATGACAAACCAATAGTCACTGTTTCACAACGGCGACATTCTTCATGCATAACACATTATTGGAATCTCACATGTAATTAATGCAAATTTTGTAGAATTGGAAAGTAAATAAGTGGCCAATGAGATTTCTGATGGTGTTGATGTAGTTTCATTTTTGTAAAAGAAGCTGTGGCCAAGATGAAGGAAATGTTACAATGTCAAATGATATACTTTAATATTTTAGGGTTTTTTTCTTGAGGGTTTGCCAATTTCACATAATTTACGCAGGAAATTATCCAAAGCAAAGGATAATTTTGATGCTCCCTAATCGAGATGATTTAGGCACTTAATATGTGCATTCTTTTGTTGTCGACTATTTTTAACAAATTGTATAGAAATGAAATAGAAATTTGCAACTTAATTTCATGTGTAGTTAAAATAAAGTTTGAAATTGGAAAATTAAAATCCTCACCCTCATTAAAAATGACATCCCTACCACAGACATAACTATGCCCAACTCCTCAGAATCAGAAATAATGGGAACTAAGCTAATTCTCTCAGATGGAAATATTAATCTATTTAACTGCTACTTCCCACCAGACAAGGAAATAGAGATTGACCACATACAAATACCTGACCAATAAGATTGTCTAATCTTAGGGGATATGAATAGTCACTCTCAGAGCTGGGGATACCCAGGTCTCAATGCCAGGGGAGAAGAAATTGAAGAATGGCAAGCAGAGAACAGACTTATCTTGCTTAATAAACCTGAGGATAAACCAACCTTTTTCTCAAGAGCCTGGCTAACCTCAACCAATCCAGATCTAGCCTTTGCAACTGACAACATATCCAAAAAGTGCATTAGAGAAATTGCAGACCAGCTAGCCACCAGCGACCACAGACCCATATTGATCAGTATTGATACCTCCTTCAAAATATCAGAAAGCTCCACCATCCCCAGATGGAACTATAAAAAAAGCCAACTGGCACCTATTCTAGAAGCTCACAGACCTATACACAACTTCAATAAACTGCAAATCAAATCAGGTTAATAAGTCATACTCAGCTTTCTCCAAAACAATCCTCCTAGCAGCTAAGGAATCAATTCCTAAAGGAGCAAGAAAAGATTATATCCCCAACTGGTTTAATCATCTTTAACAACTCCACAATGCCACTATTGAAGCCAGAAACACAATAGAAAATAACCCTTGTATAGAAAATAACATAAATCTTAAAGCAGCTAACGCAGTTTTCAGGAAACATTACCTTTCCGCCAAGAGGAAAAGTTGGCATGAAAAAACAGAACAGCTAAACGTAGATAGAGACGGTCACAAACTCTGGCGTATAGCCAAATGTCTCAACCAGGAAGAAAACAGAACAACTCCTATAGTAATAGAAAAGGACAACAAACCCCTGAAAGGCCACGAAGCAGTTAATGAATTCATAAAGTATTTTCAAAGCGTAGGACAAAAACAAATTAATGAAAGAAGAAATAAAGATGTCAACTCAGAAATCCAAGATAAAATTAAAGAAAACAATCCAGCTTACATCTTGGGAATGACCACTAATCTTAAAATGAAGGAACTTGATGAATCCCTAAAAGTCCTCAAACCAAAACAAGCCTCGGGCCCAGAATAAATATCTAATGACATGCTTCTTCACTTGGGTCCTCAAGCCAAAAGAAAACTGCTACAAATATTCAATGCTAGCTGGTAATCTGGCAGAATTCCAAACATCTGGAAAAAAGCCATTATGATCCCTATACTAAAGCACGGCAAACCAAGAAATAAACTGGATAGCTACCGCCCCATCAGCCTCACTAGCTGTACTTGCAAACTGATGGAAAGAATGATAAATAGAAGGCTGACATGGATCCTTGAGTCAAATAACCTACTCACTGAAGCCCAGGCTGGCTCTAGAAAAGGCAGATCAACAGAAGATTAAATTGCCTTTATCACACAAGAAATAGAAGATGGCTTTCAAGAAAAGAAACCAACAACAATTGTGTGGGTTGACTTAGAAAAAGTATTTGACAAAGTCTGGGAACAAGGTCTCTTGCTCAAACTAATCCAGCATCACATATCCTACAGAATGTACAACTGGATAAAGGAATATCTAAATAATAGAAAAACCTGGGTTTGCATGCAAGGACAAAGAAGCCACACAGTGGGTATAAAAAATAGCGTCCCCCAAGGAGGAGTCCTATCCCCCAAGGAGGAGTCCTATCCCCAACACTTTTCCTAATATTCATAAACGATCTAAATCAAAACGTACCAAGAAAAGTTAAAAGCAGCGTGTATGCAGTTGACCTTGCCTTAATTAGCACAGAAGAATATGTAGGAAGTTTCGATTACAAAATGCTCTCGATATACTCAACAATTGGTCCAAAGACTGGGGCATGTCCATCAACACAAAAAAGACCACATATACAATATTCTCTTTGTCAACAAAACAACAAACAATAAAATTAACATTAGATAAGGAAGCTTTAGACAAAAAAATACAGCCCTACTTATCTTGGAGTCACCTATGACCCGAGACTAACCTGGAAAAGCCAAATAGATAAAACACAGAGTAAAGGCATCCAGAGACTATCCCTTTTGAAAAATTAGCTGGCACAGATTGGGGAGCTAATCACAACATCCTGAAAAAGACCTATACCAGTTATGTAAGACCTGTACTAGAATATGGTGCCACAGCATGGGGCTCAGCAGCCCAAACCAACCTAAGAAAAATAGACAAGGTTCAAAATATTGGTCTAAGGATAATGACAGGAGCAATCAAAACAAAACCATAAGAGCTATGGAGGAAACCGCTGCCCTGATCTCTCTGGATGAAAGAAGAGAAATAAAAATCCTTTCCCAATTCACTAAATTGGAAACCTTGGAAAGGCACCCACTCAGTACAAAAATTCACAAAACTGGCACAAAAAAACCCGTCTCAAAATGACTAATTTCATACACGAATTTCTAAACCTAAAAAAGAAACACCAACTTGAAAAAATTACTCTGGATTCCTCGATACACTATAATGAATCTCCACCCTGGGATGAAAGCCCTCTTCCTACTATAAGGGACCATATTGAAAACATAAAAAGAAAATCTGATTACAGACCAACAGAGCTCAAGGAAATAGTGAACTGTTTTCTACATACCAATTATCGAATGGCCAGATGGAGGAAAACTAGAAAAATCCATTGCAACTGGAGAGCTCTCTGACAGTCACAGAGCAGAAAGGGAAGCACTAGCACTAGCTGCTACCATGCTAGCAAATCATCCAAGTTCCCCTAACAGTCAGATTGTCTTTCTAACCGATGCAAAAACAACCCTCCAAAATTTTGCAAAACTTTGATTCCTCATATATTAAAAACCTCAAAACAGCACTTACAAAGCTCAACAACAACAGCAAAAAAACTGTAATTCAATGGATACCAGCTCATATAGAACTAGAAGGAAATGAGAAGGCTGACACACTCGCCAAGATTGGGATAACTAACTCACTAATAAACTCTGCACTCTATCCAGAAGAATTGAAGAAATTAATCGTAAATAAAATAAATGAGAAATGGACGAGCTCTCATCCAAAGCTAACCCTACAAGACCAACGTCTAATCTTTTGACTCAGGACCGGACACAACAGAATGCGACAACACATGTACCGGAAGCTCAAAATTGAAACCAGTGAAATCTGCCCATGTGGAGTATCACCAGAGAATGCCGACCACGTCCTCCAAAACTGCTCTCTTTACCAAGAGGCCCGTATAAGACATTGGCCCCCAAATCACCCCAATAGAAAGAAAACTCTATGGAGAGCTCCATGATTTGGAAACCACTGCGCAGTTCATCTCATGTATTGGTCTAGTCATCTGAACACTCCAACATAACAATGAGAACAAAGAAGAAGAAGAAGGTTATTAACAGACGTAGGAAGATTTTATCTGGATTGGAACATTGGACAACAAGAACATCCGGCTACAAATACAATTGATTGGTGTAAAGATGAAAAACAACGGAAGGAGACATTGCACGGGCTGTTTCTGTCAAAGCAGAATAGTTGATATTTCGTGACCATATTAACAACGAGTCCTTATTGAATAAAGAATTTCCTTGAGATGATTGAAATGTGTAAATAAAGCCCATAACTGAAAGTACATCTGTCATGTTAAAAAGTTGATAAATGTTTTAGCAAACCACGTACAAGATATGTCTGTAAGCAGCTTTGTATCTCGTTTGACAGCACACCTGACATAGCACACCTGACATAGCACACCTGTCGCAGCACAAAGCAAAGCAAGTGAGATCAACTAAATATCTTTAAAAAGTCTGGAAAAAGGGCAGAGCTTGAATTGATGTATGGTGTTAAGGTTAGTGAACATGCAGCTTCAATGTCTGGAACAATGGAGGAGTACTGAAAGTTATTAAGAACCAACAGATATACTAGAAAGCCAAAGATACACAAGTGTGTGACAGTCACAATCTTTAAACCATTGAGAAAAGTGGTGACTAATTCAACCTTTTATTTTAAAAAAAAAAGCACAACACTTTAGCGCAAAGTGTTATAAAAAAAGGTCTTGTAGAAAAAAAAATTAAAAAGCACTATGATTCAGAAGATTTTTTTTGTCATAAAAAGCAAGGAGAAAATGTCAGGCGAGCAACCCCCAAGATGCCGGACTTAGTATTCAAGAAGAGAATGAAGAGACTCATTCTTATCTGCAACGATCGTTGTATAACGCTGAGCTTCAACTCCTACTGGAAGCAGTCATTGATGTAGCAGATAAATATGCAGCAATCCAACCGAAAAACTCTTTAGTTATCTTATATAATACAGACGTTACTTCAAAAAAGAAGATGATTACGTCCTACGCGTCATGCATTTAGTCACGCATATTAACCAATGACTTAAATTCTGCCAAGTCACTGGTTTTTCTGGCTAGCTCAGGCAACCCATTCCATGCTCTAATAGCACTAGGGAAGAAGGAGTATTTGTACAAATTTGTCCTAGCATATGGGACGAGGAATGTGCCTTTATTTTTGTGTCTTTCAGAGTATTTTATTAAATTTTGTTTTTGTATTTGAAGATTATGGTTCAGTGTTTTATGTATAATTGCTACTTTACTTTTGAGTCTTCTGTCCTGAAGGCTTTCTAAATTTAGTGATTTTACTAATGGTGTTACCCTAGTCAAATGTGAATATTCGTTTGTTATGAATCTCACCGCTCTATTTTGTGTTTGTTCCAGTTTCTTAATGTTTTCTTGAGTTGAGGGGTCCCAAACGGTGGATGCATATTCTATTATTGGCCTAACCAAGGTTAAATAACATTTTAGTTTTATGTTCTTATTTGATTTATAGAAATTTCTTTTAATAAACCCTAATGCTTTGTTGGATTTTTTTATAGTTTCATCAATATGTGGATTCCATGACAGTTTTTCATTTATTATAACACCTAGGTATTTTGAGTTTTTAGTCTGTGTTACTGGTTTGCCATGAATAAGATAAGTGGAATTAATTTGTTTTAGCTTTTTTGTTACTCTTAACAACTGACATTTTTCTGGGTGGAAAGACATGCTCCAATTTGATTCCCATTTCTGTAATTCATCTAATTCTCTTTGTAAAATATCTGTGTCTTGTTTTGTTTTTATTGTTCTATATATTATGCAATCGTCTGCAAATAATCTGACTTTTGTTCCTGAACTAATGCAATTTGGTAAATCATTTATGTAAATTAAAAATAGTAGTGGACCCAAGACTGTTCCTTGAGGTACACCTGAGTTTACTGTTATTTTTGTTGATTTAGAGCCATTTATTATTACAGTTTGTTCTCTCCCTATCAGAAAATCTTTAATCCACTGATGCAGTTCAACTACCAACAAAGTATTGTAGCTGTCTGTTTCAAAATATTGGCGTACATGATGATTTTCCAAAAATTCAACACTCTGACCCAAATACCATGACTGAGTAGAGATCGAAAGGCAGCAAAAGTTATTTTTAAAATAACTAAAAATTGACAGTGCATGATTCAAATGCCACTAAGGCCTTAAATCATTTAACAAAGCCTTCAACCTTTTCTTACAATCTGCATATGTTTGGCCTCATGTGAAAAAGGATTTTTACAATTAAAATCAAGAACGTATTAAGTCAAAGGAACAGACACAAAGAATTATTTCAGTAACAATGAAATCGTTAAAGACTTTAATTTCAGTAGCGTTAATGATAAGTTTTCAAGTTTGATATCCAGAAAAATAAAAGTATAATTAACTTATGGTTGCATTTTTGTAAAATTGAAAAATAGATTCATGGCAATATCTTCCATTTTTTTAGATTAAGGTAGATAAAGGATGCGTGTAGTGTTTCACATGACTACACAAACCCATTGAACTGTAGATAAACTGTGAAAAAAACAACTGAATTTTAAAATTTAATAGACACTCATTTGAAACTTGCTGAACAATCAAACTCCGAGGTAATTAAAAACTAGATGTAGTACAGCGCAACAAACAAATGGAAAAAAAATTGTAAAGTGGGGGGGGGGGGAAACGGGAAGCGGGGGGGGTGACACCCTCAGCTGACCGCACCGGGTGGCACCCACCCTAGTGACGCCAATGCTACAGCTATAGCTACGCTACACAGGGCACATATTACGTATGGGACGCGACCGTATGACAGAGGCAATCTTTTTTAGTGAACTGAAAGTTGGTCGGCGTAACAGAGGTGCCCTCCCACCCACCCCCGAAAACGCTTTTACTTGTTATGACATAGAAGATTGCACCTTGCAGAAGCGGCCTCCGAGCTAGAGGTTTATTACAAAGTCCGCTGGATTCACTGTTGAGATCCAAAAGGAGGACAGAAGTAGACATCAGAAAGATAACTTAAACCAACCCAGGTGAGGACAACGATTGTGTCTTATAGTAAAACTTTTAGATCACAGCTAGGAATGCGTAGCCACGGAAAAATACGGCACTCCTCCGTAATACTCGTACTCGAGGACAAGCTTTAATATACATTGAATAAAATATGGTGTGTGTGTGGCTTAGATTCTTTTAAGCATCTACTCAGTTGCTGCACATAGAATTTGTGTGTTCTTTTTAGGGAGTTTGTTTTCGACACGACTAAACCAAAGATACGCATATCCCTTCCGAAAGTATGTAGATAAAAATTATCTCCCTTGTTCGGAACTTTCACTTTTTAAAACCATTTTAAGTTCTTCAACAGAAACACAAAGAGTGTTTGCGATTTATTAGCAGTGAAGCGCCCGCTAACCACTATCATACTGTTATTATATCTGTTGTATCTTATTCTAATAAGCATCCCCCCTCCCCTCATAGTGTCAAGAGAAATCCATCTATACTAAAAAGTAAATTCTTGCTAAATGTTATACCCATATATTTCTCCAGTTACTCCATTTTTTTTGTTGTTTCCCTTGCTTAGGACCGATAGGATAGTATCTTACATGATAGGAGAAAATGGCCAGTAACTCACACAACAGAGTCTATGTAATACCAAAGTTGTTTTGAATTCATTATTTGAAAAAAAAATTCTATTAATATGTATAAAAAATTGGGAAATAAACTGTTTTCCAGCATCAATTTAGAAATATTATATAAAAATGAAATAGGCAGATATTTTTAGACAATAATTTGGAAATATTATGCAATTATCACATAGGTCAATAGTTTTATTGTAATAGTTATTTATAAAAAATGTATCTGTTCGTACACAGGAGAGCTACCACATATGCAGATGACTTACACGTAATTTAGAAATGTTTTAGACATGATTTACAAATGATCTAGAGATGGTTTAGATATGATTTAGAGGTGATTTAGACATGATTCAGAAATGTTTTAGAGGTGATTTAGACATGAATCAGAAATGATTTAGAAATGATATAGACAGGATTTACACATGATTTACACATGATCTAAATATGATTTAGACATGATGTAGATACGATTTAGACATAATTTAGACATGATGTAGACATGATTTAGACATGATTTAGACACGATGTAGACATGATTTAGACATGATTTAGACATGATCTTAAATATTGCCCATTGACTAACAAGTTAGTACAGGCTTCTGGATGACAATGACATACAGAGGTCACTATTAAGGTCACCTGACTATACGGCTTTGATGCCATTCAAATAGACATTTTATTGGAAAGGGACAATGCCAACACATTGCAGAGTCAGCTTTCTGGTGTTGAAAGTTTTAGAGGTTGTTTTTCTTTTTTGTCTTGACGCTTTAGCAGCTTTATGGTGATCCATTGTCAAGTTATTGACTTGTTCATTTAATGAGTTGTCCAACGTGACCCACATCTGAAACGAGGAGTCCTAGACCTTGAGTAACGAGTTCATGCAGAGGCGTAGTAAGGGGTTTGGGCGAGGTGGGCAAGATGCCCCGGGTGCCACCCTCAGTGGGGCGCCTCACGTAGCCTATATTTCTAGGTGATGTTCATAGAAAATGGGGGAAGGGGGGCGCCAATAATTTATTTGCCCCCCCCCGGGCGCTTGTTTTTTCTCACTACAACTCTAAGTTCACCTTGTGGATCTTTTTAGCTAATACATAGTCTTAATATGATTTATACATATATATATATACATACATATATATAGATTTAGTTATTGTGTGGTTCCCTGCATATGCTGTACCACTTATAGCATCATAATGTATATTAGTAATGCTGAATGTAGCTAATAGTCTTTACCAAGTGGTGGGTTAACAAACATACACATGACAATATTTACAATTTTTAAAAAAAGTATTTAAAAAAAATATACATACATTAGTACATAAATACATGACGGTTTGCCTCTATGGTCTCTTTTAGAAACTAAGCAAACTATAGCAATAGGACACAGTTTCATGAACATTCAAAAACAGTAGGACAGTTTCATGAACATTCAAAAACAGTAGGACAGTTTCATGAACATTCAAAAACAGTAGAACATAGTTTCATAAACATTCAAAAACAGTAGGACATAGTTTCATAAACATTCAAAAACAGTAGGACAGTTTCATGAACATTCAAAAACAGTAGGACATAGTTTCATAAACATTCAAAAACAGTAGGACAGTTTCATGAACATTCAAAAACAGTAGGACAGTTTCATGAACATTCAAAAACAGTAGGACAGTTTCATGAACATTCAAAAACAGAAGGACATAGTTTCATGAACATTCAAAAACAGTAGGACAGTTTCATGAACATTCAAAAACAGTAGGACAGTTTCATGAACATTCAAAAACAGAAGGACATAGTTTCATGAACATTCAAAAACAGTAGGACATAGTTTCATAAACATTCAAAAACAGTAGGACAGTTTCATGAACATTCAAAAACAGTAGGACAGTTTCATGAACATTCAAAAACAGAAGGACATAGTTTCATGAACATTCAAAAACAGTAGGACATAGTTTCATGAACATTCCTAGACAATTGGACGCTTTGAAATCTAAAACAAGATTCTAAATAAAATTAAGCGAAGAAGACAAGACTTATAAGGAATACGGCAGAGCTAAAAGCTAAGATCTAGTTGCTTTTGAATAGCGGGTATGGAGGATTTCGTGTTAGGGTGTTAGGCCACACTAGTTTCAAAAAATGTAGTTTTTTTTTTTTATTTTAAAATAATGATGTTTGTTTGTAAAATGTTTGACATGTTTTGGGATGTTCCTTCAGAGTTGAATATAGTTTACTTCCTAGTCCAAACCTCCCGCAGGACGACGGGGGGATGGGAGCGGGCAGGATTCGAACCCCTCGACCATCGATAAACCCGAACGACAGTCCAGCGCGCAAACCGCACGGCCAGGCAGCCATGATGTAAGACTTTTTGTAAGTCAAGAGAGATAGGTAATCATTTAGTCACACGCTGATTTCAAGTCTTCATTCTCACTTATCTTATAAAAGTACAAGCACACAACAAACCAGTCCGACTTTCAAACTTCTAATTTTACCTTTCAAAACACAATGTAAATGACATGACAATGAGCGTGTAAAAGAGATGATATGTATTAAAAGGAGATGTTATGTATTTACTTTAAATAAAAGAGACAAAAAAAAAGAGAGTGGGTCTCAGTTGCTGACGTTTTGTTGTGTGTCTATGGGCGCCTAAAGTGCAAACCTTTTGTTTTATGAAATTTTTAGGGTCAGTTATACTTGAGATCAACATTTTTTCTTAATATTAGTTTATTTGATCGATACAATTTTTCTTAAAATAGGTTTATTTGATCGAAACAATATTTTGAATGTAAAAATCCCTATAAATAAATCTAAATATAACAGTGTGTTAGATCTCGGCATATTAAACTTGCTATTTACGATTTCTAGCCTAGGACCTCGCGATGTACCCAAAAAAAGTTTTCAAATTATGAATAATTTTATACGTAGACTGTCCTTTTGCAAGGATGAGAGACAAAATTAAAAAAAAAAATTAAAAAAAAAAAAGCTTACCTAGGGGGGAAGAGCTCTACATTAACACCCTTATATCTCAATACTTTAAGATTTTTTTTACCTTTTTTTATATCAACACAAATTAATTAATTGCTACAATTTAATCGACTAATTGGTAATTTTTTTTTATTGATTCATGTCGTGTTAAGAACAAAGTGTTCAAAGCGTTCAAAGCGTTCAAAGTGTTCAATTCTGACCCGAGGATGTGATGGGGTTGGGGAGTGGGGTAAGAAAATAGCGTGCTCAAAATGTGCATCAAGCAGAGAGACAGAGTTGATATGAGCTCTTTAAAATGTATTTCAATAGTGCTGATTTATCTAGTTATAGAAACCCTATTAGTAATAACAAAACAGATGTAGATCTAGAATCTACACTCCTAGAAGATTGAGCATTCGTTTTGACGCCAAACAGGGTTTAATATAAACATCTATCAAGGCTACCTGGAATGAATTCGTTGAGAAAGATGGTCGAAACTTTAAGTCCGTCTATGTCGTCTTACTGTCCACGATGCGTAAATGCGAGGAGCTGTGTATAGTATTGGGTTAAGTGCGGAGTTAACTGGTAATGCTAGTGTTACTATCCATCCATATGTATTTTCGTCTACTTCATAGTCACTGACCAATACCAGTATTCCAATAACGCTGACAGGAAGGAAGCAGGCTATGTTGGAAAGAGCTACAAGAATTAGTCTGGAGGCCAGCGAGACATTTGTACTTCTTACAGTTGAAGAGCGCCTTGCATTATGCTTCAATATCATTCTATAGATTAGAAATTGACCACAGGCTATGAGAAACAGTAAGACTGAGTTGAAGAATACAAAAACGGCTACGGAGAAAGCCCAAAGAGGGCCACTCGATTTCCGCAAAGGAAATCCTAAACACATCCCACTGTTTGAGTACAGTGTCATGCTAGGATACATTACAGGAATGACTGACAATAATAATCCTAAACCAAAGCATAGGCCTATAGATATGTATCTGATCATGCTAGATATCCTGTACTCCCCATGGGGATATTTAACACTAATGAACCTTTCAACTGTAATCAGTACAATGAATACAGTTGACGTCTCGCTTGACATTGTCGCTAAAATACCGGCCAGCTGGCAGAGCGGGCTTTGCCTCCAAGACATCTCATGATAAATATACTCACCTCGATACTTAATGTCCATAGAAGCAATCAAAATAAGATAGACTCCCATAAGTAAGTCAGAAATATTAAGGCATGCTACAAATAAGGCAAAGTTAACTTTAATAAGCTTGGTCCTATCAAAGAATAATGAATAGGTCAGTGAAGCTATGTTACCAACTATCGCGACTGTAGCTATCACCCATATTAAAATTCTTTTAGCCATATCCCCAATTAGACTGTCGCAGTTCGACAGTCGAGGTTTATCTGAGTCGCAGAGGGAATTCGGTATCTTTGGATCTCGGTAAACCTGGCAACAAAATACATAATCCGCGAAAATTTGCAGTTTTGGTGAGATATTTTCAAGGGAATTACTGAGGCTAAAGTTATATAGATTTGTATTTTTTAAATCAATAGTTTCATATTCTCCCTTAGGTGAAAGTTTTAAGTTATTTAATATCGTATTGGAAAGATTGACAAAAACTAGTTGTGCATTCATTCTTAAATTGACGTAGCTTATTTTGGTCCATGACAGGTCTAAGACTTTTAGCTTTTGGAATGTCTTAAGAAAAGAGGAGGAAATAATTTGAAGTTCGTAGTTATGTGATAAGTTTAGGATTCTCAGATTCGGAAAGTTTGAGATGAAATTGTTATCTAACCTTGTGAGGAAGTTGTACATTATTTCTAGTTTGTATACTGTGTTGCTATGAAATGGTAATTTAAATGAGTCTGAAATGTTGCATCTGTTTAACACTAGTACTAAAAGATGGTTGAATGTAAGTGCTGTTGGTACATTGTTCCCAGTGTCCCCCAAGTCCATGCCAGACATATTCATGAAAGTAATGTTAGTAGAAATTAGCGACCATTGGATTATAGTATTGACATCGTGGACAGTTAATGTCGTGTCGTGACATAAGAAGCCCTTAGGGCATTGGTCGCTACAATCAAACTCATCTTCGTTTCTGTCGCAATCCCCAACCCCATCACATACATAGACAGACGAAAGGACCTTGTTGCTTTGATAGCATTTAAAAGTTTCGTTTTTAAAAAAAAAATTGGTTAGTTTAGATTCATCTTGCCCGTTTGGGCAGTCTACGTACCCATCATTGAAATAGTAGTCCGGGATGCAGTATGCGCCCCAGCATTTAATGTATCCTGTGGGGCAGGGGAACTCACTACATCCTAGTAAATGATTGCCTGCTGGCCAGCCGATAACATTCCCCTTTCTATCTTTCAAATAAATACATTTAGGCGCCCAGAATGTATTATAATTGTTTGCGTGTATTCCTTGAGTGTGGTTCGTTGCCTGACAGTAAGTAATGTGCTGTAACAAGGAATGAAATGTATGAGATATGTTTGTCTGTATTTGATTTGTATGTTGAAGCAAAAAATGTGTGGTGTTTTTACAGTTGAACGCCCAATGCCGCGGAATGCAAACAGAGGACGAACAACTGACCTGTGTACATGAATCACAGTCGGACTCATCGCTTCCGTCAGGGCAGTCTTGTATAAGGTTGCAGACTTTATCTTTAGGAATGCAGATGAGTCCGAAAAGCTGTGGGTGTCTGCATAGGAAGTTTCCTTGCACGCACTCTTTCGCACCATTCATCTCATACTCAAAGGTACACACCTTCTCGTCCTCCCCCAAAAAACAATCACTCACACCATCGCAAACATACTTATACGATACGTTTCCAAATGAAGCAAAGCAAGAAAACTTAGGCACGCTATCAGACGTTACGGTGGAGTATTGGGAGACAGACTTAGCCTTGACGTCAGTGCAGTAGTCAGACTTATATAAAGACCCTGCTAGTTCAGCAGTTGTTATGTTACTGACTGCAATGCTAACATCTTGTTGACACAGCGTATAAGGGAAATGCATTTTATTGCACTCATGACTTGAAATTGAACCCATGTTTGCATTTCTTGACAAGATTATCCAATGGAAGCATACGTTTGTCGCATTTAACTGACTAGTCTCATTCAGGATAAAATAAGACGACAAACTAACAGGCCCTTCCTTTACCCATAGCAATCTTTCCTGTGACCTCGACGTTAATGTATAGAAGCCTACAAAAATTATAATTTGAAATATCTTTGAATGAAAATCTACTTGAGAAATATTAAGGAGATTATGAAAATTTTCTTTAAGGTATAAGAAATCTGCAGATGTTTCAAAAGTCACAAGATGAGCTCCCATCTTGTTGCAAAAGTTCTCAGAAGTTGTCCAGTTCATGAGAATATCATTCTTTTGCAGTAGTAAGCATGACACTAACCTTTTATCTTTGACTACTGGAAACCATCTATATAATCTGTTACACCTGTTACATAGGTAAATACTTAAAATATTGTTATGTACAAGATCATCACCGCCCCCTACCCTCAAAGCATCAGTAAGTAAAACACTTTTTGTATTTTCTGCAGTAACGATTATATTAAATATGTCGTCCGATTTTAAGGATTTGCTGATGAAGTTGGCTAAGTCTTCTTTTAAAGTGTGTTCGCGAAAAATGTTTATTAAAATTTTGTTACTAGAATTTTGTGTACCCATCTCTTCCCTAAGCTTGAAAATATTTTTAATGTATTGTCCTTCCCATGAGTCGTCTGTGTATTCACACATTTGATGCATTGTTTGCATATTAGAGACATTGAAAGCCGCGTACTTCCATGAACTCACATCGAGCACAGTGACTGGTAGGGCCTCGTTTCTAAAGAGCTTCAAAATACTGGGGACCATTTCCCAGTGGTAGGGGGGATTATAGCAGTCCAATGTAACAAGGATGTCCAGATTAGGTTCATCACACAATGTCCATTTTGTTGAAGCCATGCAAACAGTAACTAAGCCAAACAAACAAACCAGTGGTTTCATTTTGAATAGACTTTCAAAGAAACGGACTTCTTCTATTATACACAAACACTTAAAAAGAATTTTTTTTTTAAATTTATATTCTACTATTTTAACTCTTAATTCTTGCCAAAATGTAGTTTACCTTCGTTTGGAGGAATCCGCCGGTACCTTCTTTTGTATTGCAATCAATAGTTCGATCAATGCTAGCAGAGAGTCAATCTCTCGTATGGTAGAAACAGGTCGGGGGACCAAAGTTGCAAAACACGTACGAATAGTCCAAAATTCTATTTGAA
The DNA here is from genome assembly GCA_036873155.1 of Biomphalaria sudanica. Lineage (NCBI taxonomy): Eukaryota > Metazoa > Mollusca > Gastropoda > Planorbidae > Biomphalaria > Biomphalaria sudanica. Next base: position 2,865 of record JAZGLO010006635.1, on the reverse strand, counting down.
ATGTTTTTTATGTGTATTTCTTTCTAACAAAGTCTCAAATTCTATTTGAATAGTTCACGATAACAAAGACGCTTCAATGTGGTCAACTAAAAGAATTGAGTGGTAATTTTAACTCTTTCTCTCCAAATTGACGATTTATTTGACCTCACTAAATTTAACTAATGTTTAATTGTGTAAACTTTATTTTGTGTTATAAAAAAAAATGAGCATGCATTAACCCTTTAACTCTTCACCAAATAAAAAATGTTCTGATAACAAACGACAAAGTTATTGAAGCTTAATCATAACAGAGTAGTGAAATAGTATTGAGCAATATGAAGAATTGTGGAAACATAATTACGGAGAGAAAGAGTTAACAAAATGTAGTAGTGTGTTGGTTTACCTTTGTAAAGTGAATAGCGTATTTAAAAAATGCAGGTCTCAAATTTCTATCAATTGAATTTTCAAAAACAGCTACCTCAACGGCACTTTGTACACGGATACACCAAAAGGCTAGCTAAGTTACAGTTGTTCCTCCTTGTTTGAAAACAGTCAATATACTTTTCACATGTAACGACTCTTTGGAACTTAGAATGACAGAGTCCAAATATGAGCTACACAAACATATTGAAAACAACACAGTTTCAACGATTTTAGTAGAGATTCAATCTCAGTTGTGGTAGAGACGAGTCTGAATACGGATAATAGGAGATATTGAAATCAACAAAGTCGAGTCTGCTCTATGGAGGCCTGATATATTGAAAACAACAAAGTTTCAACGATGTTATAAGAGATTCAATCTCAGTTGTGGTAGAGACGAGTCTGAATAATAGCTATGGCAGATATTGAAAACAACAAAGTTTCAACGATGTTAGTAGAGAGTCAAACTCAGTTCTGGTAGAGACGAGATCGAGTGACCAGACAGAGGCAGGCATGGGAAATATATAGCACATTATGCTGCATGTGTAGACTTTTTCTCTATGCTTTTCTATTGGTTATCCTACTTGCCAATCAATTCTGCTAACTCCTCCTGTTTGTCTTTAATCTAAAACTAATGATACAATGGACCGCCTTCTTATGATTCATAGTCAACATTCAACTGTAGGCCCAACAAGGGGTTGTTTTTTGTTTTTTTTTACAAAACTTATATCGACTCTCTTTGTCGTTCTGTCTGTCTGGTACAAATTTTGAACACGTAATTTCATAGCTACCCATTCTCAGATCAAGATGAAATTTTATACATTTATTTATTGTATCAAATAAATAATAAATGGATGAATAAAAAAAATTATTTAGAAAATTAATTACTGGTATTTAATTTTTTTCTTTGATAATATTTTTATATTATATTTTATATTAAGCGTCTGGACCTGATGGTATTCCAGCTAGATTACTCAAAGAACTAAGCAATGAGCTAGCCCCAGTGTTCAAAATACTCTTTCAGGCATCGCTTAACCAGGGCAGAGTACCAAAGGACTGGAAAGAAGCTAATGTCACCCCCCTATTTAAAAAAGGAGAAAAATCTGATCCAGGAAACTACAGACCAGTATCACTTACCAGCATCACATGTAAAATACTAGAACACATAATATGTAGCAACATCATAAACCACTTAGACAAACATAATGTCCTCACCCCATACCAACATGGCTTTAGGAAATATAGATCATGTGAAACACAACTAATAGGACTAATTGATGATTTCTCAAAAGGTTTAGATAATAGTGAACAAATAGATGCTATCTTACTAGACTTTTCCAAGGCTTTTGACAAAGTTCACCACCATAGTTTGCTTAAAAAATTAAAATATTTCGGCATTAACGGTCCACTGCATCAGTGGATTAAAGATTTTCTGATAGGGAGAGAACAAACTGTAATAATAAATGGCTCTAAATCAACACCAATAACAGTAAACTCAGGTGTACCTCAAGGAACAGTCTTGGGTCCACTACTATTTTTAATTTACATAAATGATTTACCAAATTGCATTAGTTCAGGAACAAAAGTCAGATTATTTGCAGACGATTGCATAATATATAGAACAATAAAAACAAAACAAGACACAGATATTTTACAAAGAGAATTAGATGAATTACAGAAATGGGAATCAAATTGGAGCATGTCTTTCCACCCAGAAAAATGTCAGTTGTTAAGAGTAACAAAAAAACTAAAACAAATTAATTCCACTTATCTTATTCATGGCAAACCAGTAACACAGACTAAAAACTCAAAATACCTAGGTGTTATAATAAATGAAAAACTGTCATGGAATCCACATATTGATGAAACTATAAAAAAATCCAACAAAGCATTAGGGTTTATTAAAAGAAATTTCTATAAATCAAATAAGAACATAAAACTAAAATGTTATTTAACCTTGGTTAGGCCAATAATAGAATATGCATCCACCGTGTGGGACCCCTCAACTCAAGAAAATATTAAGAAACTGGAACAAACACAAAATAGAGCAGTGAGATTCATAACAAACGAATATTCACATTTGACTAGGGTAACACCATTAGTAAAATCACTAAATTTAGAAAGCCTTCAGGACAGAAGACTCAAAAGTAAAGTAGCAATTATACATAAAACACTGAACCATAATCTTCAAATACAAAAACAAAATTTAATAAAATACTCTGAAAGACACAAAAATAAAGGCACATTCCTCGTCCCATATGCTAGGACAAATTTGTACAAATACTCCTTCTTCCCTAGTGCTATTAGAGCATGGAATGGGTTGCCTGAGCTAGCCAGAAAAACCAGTGACTTGGCAGAATTTAAGTCATTGGTTAATATGCATGACTAAATGCATGACGCGTAGGACGTAATCATTTTCTTTTTTGAAGTAACGTCTGTATTATATAAGATAAGATAAGATAAGAT
>JAZGLO010006631.1:287500-328084 GCA_036873155.1 Biomphalaria sudanica | reverse complement strand
AACTTTTGCGATAACTGTCGAAATCGTGATTAGTTTTTTTTTAGCCCTGTTATGACGTTTCGAAGACGTTCAGATGTAAACATAGTTGGTCTTCCTGGTTAACTGTTAACGTTTTTTTTTTACCTTTTGTCAGAAACAACAAGTGTTACTTCATCACAATCGTCTCGCTGGACGGCAGGGTTGGGCAGAAAAGAAGGTTTCGAACTAGGGGCTCTCTTGGTGATATAGTCTGAGCAGCTTTTCACACGACCAGTTAGCCCTTATAGTAAAAAATAATTTTTAGCTGCTAGAACTTTATTTTTCTCGCCTCTGATTGTCCGTTGTTTTTATGATAGAGCTACTCTCAGTGTTGGGCCCTCCCTCTCTAAAGTTTTAGTATTCTACCGGCCACAAAACTGTATTTATAATGGCTCTTTTCTAACACAGTGATACCCAACCTAATTCAACCTGAGGGCCAAATTAAGTTCCGACACTCGTGTCGCGGGCCACATGACCGAAAAGGTACAAAAAAAACGGAAAGATTTTTAATAGAAACCTGTTGATCTAGTAAAAACTAATTACTGTACTTACATTAATTAATGGCATATCAGAAAGTTTGTTTTTTTTCGTCGGAAACGGCTTCATTTATCTACTTAAAATGTGAGCAAAATTATAGCTAGCTAGCCAACGATTTATTTTCTTGTCTCTTTTTTGGTAAATATTCCCTTCGATCCTCCAATTTCTAGGCGTAGTTTAATAATCTTTTTAGGTCATTGTGCCAATCCATCAGAGGGCGCTAACGTAGCTAAGATACATTTCTCAACATTTTTGTTTTGAAAAGGTGTGTGTGTGTGTGTGTGGATTTACTACTCTTCGTGCCGACGTTTCGGCGGGCCGGATGGCGTCGCGGGCCGTATTTTGGGCATCACTGATTCTAACAGATACTACAAAGCTTTTACTTTCTCTGTATCTCTGTAAAGCAGACATTTCCTTATAATAATAATAAAGAAAAAATTATGGCTTAAATATATAGCGCTACTTTGATGCTTGCCTGGTCGTGCGGTTTGCGCGCTGGACTGTCGTTCGGATTTATCGACGGTCGAGGGTTCAAACCCTGCCCGCTCCCATCCCCCGTCGTCCTGCGGGAGGTTTGGACTAGGAAGTAAACTATCTTCAACTCTGAAGGAACATCCGAAAACATGTAAAACAAAACATTTTACAAAACTAACATGCTCAGAACGCTATGGTCCAATCTCACTTGTGGACCAGTGGATGGGGGGGGGGGGGGGAAAGGGTTTTTTGGGGGATATATTCCGTGCTGCTGCTCGAGACGGGTGTCGAACCTCGAGCCCCCATCATAGATAGCCAAGCCAAACCAAGTTTAGGCGTGGCCTCTCGACCACGCTTCCCACAATAATAATTATCGCAGGCATTTAAAAGTGTGCACCATTTCAATGGGGGTCTCTCCAGCTACAGAAACAAAATCATTTCCCTTCATTGATGGCTTGAAGTCAGCCTTGAGCGTGTCTAGCATACAGGACAAGGGAGAGAACAAAGTAATAGAAAAACTGAGACGTGTAGTCATTAGGCGAAACAAATAAGCAAACAGGGGCAGATAAACAAATCGTTACAAAGGACAAAGATGTGCAAAGAAAAAAAAACGAAACAATAGCCCAAGTTTTTTTTTTTTTTTTTTTTTAAAGTAGTACAGTACTTTTCGTACATAAAGGTCGTTGCCACTAGTGATGACCTTGAACTGGTGAACGAATCAGACGATGCGTATGTCATTGTAGTGCGGTACGGCGTGAGCGTACACCTTTTACTGACTAGTCACGTGATAATCAGTCTGACGTTTGAAATTTAAAATTATGGTGGAGCAAACCAACACTGGACCTCATTCACCAAAATCGTAAACAAACAATATTTTGCCACATGGCTCTATATCTCTTCTATACAAATCGCGAACTAATTTTAATACATGTTGGCTGTCACGTGACAGATTTTTTTTCGTTGCTTTATCAATATGATCACGTGACTAAGTGTTGTTTGTTTACGATTGGTGAATGAGGTCCATTGTGTTCGTTTGGTCTTTGCTTTGATTTAGTTTACCAATGTACTGTAGGTTACGTTTTTGATATAGGCCTATAGTTCAGTGATGTTGTTTTGTTTTTTAACACTAACTAGTTCAAATACCTCTCCTTCCCTTACTATTTCTCTTTTTCTCTTTCTCTGTCTCTCCTCTTTCTCCCCTCTTCTCTTATTAATTTTTTTTTCTTAGTTTTTACCGCTCTTTCTTTATGTTTTCTTAAATTCCTATGTAAGTCTTAAATCTTAAATATACGTCCTAAATCTACCGCTTAAATTTACCTTTTAAAAGCTCATCCTAAATCTACCTCTCAAATCTATCTTTTATAAATCTACTTATCGAATCTACCTTTTAATAATCTACCTCTCAAATCTATCTTTTATAAATCTACCTCTTAAATCTTTCTTTAATAAATCTACTTCTCAAATCTATCTTATAAATCTACCTCTCAAATCTATCTTTTAACTCTACTTCTACAATCTATCTTTTAAATCTACCTCTCAAATCTGTCTTTTAAATCTACCTCTCAAATCTCTCTTTAAAATCTACCTCTTAAATCTATCTTTTAAATCTACCTCTTAAATCTAACATAAATATACCTCTCAAATCTATCTTATAAATCTACCTCTCAAATCTTTTAAATCTACCTCTCAAATCTTTTAAATCTACCTCTCAAATCTTTTAAATCTACCTCTCAAATCTTTTAAATCTACTTTACAAATCTATCTTTTATAAATCTACCTCTCAAATCCATCTTATAAATCTACCTCTCAAATCTTTTAAATCTACCTCTTAAATCTATTTTTTATAAATTTACCTCTCAAATTTATTTTTTTATAAATCTACCTCTTCAATCTATCTTTTATAAATCTACATCTCAAATCTATCTTTTATGAATCTACCTCTTAAATCGTTTAAATCTACCTCTCAAATCTATCTTTTAAATCTACCTATCAAATCTATCTTTTATAAATCTACTTATCGAATCTACCTTTTATAAATCTACCTCTCAAATATATCTTTTATAAATCTACCTCTCAAATCTTTTAAATCTACCTCTCAAATATATCTTTTATAAATCTACCTCTCAAATCTATCTTTTATAAATCTACCTCTCAAATTTATCTTTTATAAATCTACCTTCCAAATCTATCTTTTAAATCTACCTCCTAAATCTATCTTTTATAAATCTACCTCTCAGATCTATCTTTTATACATTTACCTCTCAAATCTATTTTTTTATAAATTTACCTCTCAAATCTTATAAATCTACTTCTCAAATCTTTTAAATCTACCTCTCAAATTTTATAAATCTACCTCTCAAGTCTATCTTATAAATCTACCTCTCAAATCTTTTAAATCTATCTCTGAAATCTATCTTATAAATTTACCTCTCAAATCTATCTTATAAATCTACCTCTCAAATCGTCTTTACTTAGTTTGCTTTTTAAACATGTGTCTCTTTGTCTCTCCTTTCTGTGTTTTTTACTCTCTCTATCTTTTTGTTTCCCAATCTCAGTGTCTCTCAGTCTTTTGTGGCTTTTTTTTCTCTCTCTTTTTTTTTCAATAACAATAACATTCTGATAGTATTTATAAAATTATTTTTTTTAAAATAATAATTTCAATGGAATCTTTCTTATATACATTTGTAATATCTTTTTTAAAAAATACCTTTCAATATTCTATTTCTTTCTTTTTTTTCTCTCTTTTGACTTCTACGTTTTCTTGCTGGACCCTTTCTTCCTTTCTTGCTCTCTATTTCTGATTTAATATCTGCTTCAAATACCGCCATTGCTTTGACTCTCACCTGTTTCTGACGGTATCCTCTCTTTTCACGCTTTTATCTCGTTGAGAACTGGCCGCAAAGTCTCACCCCCCCCCCCAATTTCTTTCCCCTTTCCTAACTCCTACCTTACCAGTGTTGTTAGTTTCCCCAGACACAAACCTTATTCTCTCCCTTTTTTTTTTCTATTCCACAGTTTCCCGTTGATCCAATTATCTGCAGTCCACGACGCCTGAAAGGTTGAACCGCAAATGTCACTTCTGATTTCATATTTCCCTCCTACGATGCTGCAAATCGCATGTCTCCATTAAAAAGTTCAATTTTACCTACCACTCCCCTCCCTCCTTTGCACTCTTAATCTCGTGCGTATATTAGACCTGTCAACGGTGATGGAATTAACGTCGAAGCAGAGGGCAACTTAAAAAATCTTGAAAGTCGTCTGCCAAGACTATAAAAAGCAACAAAGAAAATGAGTTTTTTAGGCTCAAAGCGAATTTAGTGAAATTTGGGTTTAAATTGGATTATCGAACCAATTGGAGGACTTCCATTATTCTTGCATTTAAAAAAGGCCTTTGTTCTTAACAGACATTCGTGCTAGAAAAATGAATGAGCTTAAAAGAAAAGAAAAGGGAATATATTTTTAGTTTAAAGAGCTGAGTGGTTACCGTGTGAGTACCTAGAGTCTATACCTTCTCTACCGAGTCAGTAACTTATTCTAGACTCTGTTGTGATTAGTCATCAGCACGTGACCTGTATAGTTGATAAACAAAGGTCAGGCAAGAGAACTGCTTGACCCAGATTCAACCGTACTCACGGAGTAGAAGTTTTAAGAATCAACTTTTAATTATGTTTTGGAACTGCAACTTGACGCTGTACACTGTGTTTCTCACATAACAGAAAGCTTCACATCTCTATTCTATAATATTGAAGTATATTTTTGTTAAATGCATTAACAGAATTGATTTCTGTAAAAAAAAGTTATTTTAAGTGAAAAATTATCTCCCTTGTGGATATTTTTAACTTTTATCACTACGCAACTTTAGCTCTCATCAAGTCTGTTACAGAAGTAACAAGATTTGTTTGAATACAATGAAGTTTTGATGTTTAATTGTATATCGCTTATACGTACTTTCAATGTTTGATCTTAATTTTCCCTCTGGTCAGCAAGAGATGGATTATATTACAAATCCTAAGAAGTGGTCCACTTTCTTGTCCAGCAATGGCTACCGAAAGATCACCTGTATAGGTCACGGCAGCTTTGGGGATGTGTATGCCGTGTCCAGCTTGGACAGTGGGGTTGACCTGGCCGTTAAACGCATGGTGAGTAGGAACAACATAACGGAAGACAATACTTGGCTGGCAGAAAGTCAGGCGCTTCTCAAGCTGGACCACGAGAATATCGTCCAGCTCAAAGAAATTCTTATCACTCCGAAAATGGCCTGCCTGGTATTAGAGCTGGCTCCGTACGGAAATCTGGAGCTGCTGACGGAAAGGCTAGATAAACGTTTTGACGTCAGTTTTGTGATTAAGGCGTTTCAACAAACAGTGTCGGCTGTCAAATGCTGCCATGACAATGACATAGCCCACTGCGACATCAACCCCAGCAACATTTTGGTATTTAGCCACCAGCTTGTGAAGTTGGCAGACTTCGGGCTCAGCTTTCGTTGTCGTGACGTCAGTTCCGGGAAGGAAATCTTGTGCACAGACTACTTGGGTCACGATTCGTACATTGCACCGGAAGTGATAAAACGACAACCATTTTCCGCCAAACCAGCAGACATTTGGAGCCTGGGTTGTCTGCTCTTTTTTATGATCACGGGCAAACACCCTGCCAAAAATGCAAACAGTAATGAGTTACGGGCCTGCATCAACGAATGGATGCTTGCTATTTCCACAAGCGACGATTCGTCGAAAGTCAGCCTGTCTAATTTATGCCACACTGACCCTGAACTTCGACCTCTTATCTCAGAGGTTATACTTATACAACCACCTTGCTCAGAAAAGTCATTTCGACCTTGTGGTAACAGTATTAGCAAGGCTGAATAAATGTTTTATGGCGTACAGTTTCTCATTTCACGTAACATGTAACTCTTCTACCAAAGAATCACGAAAGGGTAGCTCATTGTTTTTTACTGTTTGTTTTTTTTTACATCATTTGTTATAAATACAAGTAATTCAAACAATAAACAGACTGTCTTATCTTATCTTATAATACAGACTGTCTGTAATCGTCGACTCCAAAAACATTGAATGGACCAATAAATACTTGAAATTCTTTTGATATATGTATTTTAGAATATAGATAGATAGATAGACAGACAGATAGATAGATAGATAGACAAATAGATAGATAGACAGATATATAGATAGATAGATAGACAAATAGATAGAAAGATAGATAGATAGATAGATAGACAGACAGGTAGATAGATAGATAGACAGACAGATACATAGATAAACAGATAGATAGATATATAGATAGATAGACAGACATACAGATAGATAGATAGATAGATAGATAGATAGACAGACAGATAGATAGATAGATAGATAGATAGATAGACAGACAGATAGATAGACAGATAGACAGATAGATAGATAGATAGATATAGATAGATAGATAGAGCTAGGTTGAGATTGATGAATTGATTAAAGGTGTTTCTTTGCGTCTGATCATGGTCACATTCTTATGCTCGGGAGTCTTTGACGCTGAATGCAGAGCTAAAGAGATGGGTCCTAGCAATGGGATTGTGATGCTATAGAAAGATCCTAAGCATCTTTTAAAAACCGCATCACAAACAAAGAGATTAGAGATAAGAATTACTGCAGCGATTGGGCCCCACGATGACCTGCTATCTATTGTAGAAACTAAGACTCTGTGGCCATATTACAAGGTTTTTGGGGCTTGCTTAAGGAACATTACCAGGAAAAAGAAGAAGAGGCAGACAGAGAAAGCGATGGGAAGACAACATAAAAGAATGGAGGAGCCTGCCATTGAAAGAGGTTCTATCCAAAGCAAAAGACAGTTGGAGAAAGAAGGTTGACAAGTCTTGTGTGGTACCCCAACGGTCCTACAAGGCGAAGGTATTTTTTGATATTATGAAATAATAATATAATGTTTGTTTTGTATCAGAATTATTTATTTTTTTAAATTTATGAAATAAAAAATTAAAAAATATATGTTTGTATTAATATCAGAATGCGTACCGTCACGAAAAAAGCAGTTTATAATATAACATTATATATATATATGAAAATGTCTGTGTGTGTGTGCATGTTTACCAGGTAAGCTTCTACTGACGTTAGCTGCTTATATCTTTAAGTACTTATGACAGGACTGGGTGGCCACGCGCGTGCCAGAAGTCCAGGTCAGAAAAACAAAAACAACATGCTTTAAATTATTCTCTATATCCGAGAGACATTAGAGAGTCTCATCTAAGACAGACAAACTATAAATAGCAAGCTTTTTATTGCAAAATGTGGCTTGTGTACGTAGTATTGAAGGTGTTGATAAGCTGTGCACTTTTAAATGATGATATGGTATAATAATTTCTTTGCACTTTCTAGTAGTGCAGAAGAGATCAAATTCTAAACTAATATCACTATTCAGGTATTAGTTATTCTCTATGTGACGCAACCAAAAACGTATATTTCTCAACTCTGTCTGTCTTGTAAAAAGTGTGTACACATTTGGTTTTCCCACACTCAATTCTCGGATCTAGCTTAAACTTCGCACAATTATATATTGGCATAGACGAGACATGACTTAATAAAAAAAAAAGGTAACCAATTAGACAATTAATTACTGGTGAGTCATTATTTTGTTTAATAGCAACAAGGGAAACTTCAGTATTCATAAATGTGGCTGAATTCGTTGGGTTTAGTCCCCTTAAATAATGCATTATCTGATAAGTTGATACTTTAAACAAACAATTATTTATTGCACCTAACAAAACATGAATAAATAAACAAAAAAACGCAATTAGTCAATTTACTAACGGTTATTAATTACTTTGTTTGATATCAAATAAGTTAGATTATAACTTGATATAGTTTTAAAGACAGAGTTCTTCCCCTTAAGATAATGTTTTTTTTTCTTTGTGTTTATATAATAGAATTTTTTTCATATTTTGTTTGTTAAACGATTGGGAAACTAAGTTACCAACTATTGGGTTAAAATGCAGAGTTAGTTGGCAACATTGTTCGTTTTTTTTTTTCCCTCACTTTATACATTTCATTAAATTATTTTAAAATCTAATTTCATTTTTGTTCTCTTGCTCTCTTTGTGTTGTTTCCCCCCCCCCCCTTCACCGCAGATTTCTTCATATTGCTTTCTCTTCATTCTATATATTTCTGCTTTATGTTGTCTGAAGAATGTAAACTTTACTTATGGAGTGTGCCAGTGCAATCATGGAGCATATTACTAAATTAATATAAATCTTCAATGTTACTTTTTAATGTTTCAGGAGACTAAAAAAAAATGATTGTAGATTGTAAAAAAAAGGAGTTTAGATTGTAATGAAATGATTGTAGATTGTCAAGAATTGATCGTAGATTATAAAGAAGTGATTGTAGATTGTAAAGAAATTACTGTAAATTTTAGGAAATTTAGATCAACAAGCAAACAATAGACCAAGCGCAAGAATATAAATACCTAGGTACAACAAGCTAGACCCAACAAAATCTATATACACGCTATTGGAGGAATTCGCCGCGACAAATGGTAATTCTGACACTGGGATTGTCGAGAAACGCGCGCCGCCCCACTCCTGCCTTGCAGGAAACTTATATGCCAAACTGTGGTGGTGATTGCTTGGGCAGGTTTCTGCCTTGCCCTTAGTGGCGACGCATGTATACTAAGTTTCTTGCCAGGGCACTACGGGAGGACTAGTCCTTCCTGCTCTGATTTTTCAATAGGAGTTCATCTCAGGTCGTGTACACAGAAGACTGTTTCATGAAGATCTGGTCGTGTACACAGAAGACTGTTTCGTAAAGATCTGGTCGTGTACACAGAAGACTGTTTCGTAAAGATCTGGTCGTGTACACAGAAGACTGTTTCGTAAAGATCTGGTCGTGTACACAGACGACTGTTTTATGAAGATCTGGTCGTGTACACAGAGGTATCTGGAAATTTAGGCACCCGGAAAATTAGGCACCGGATAATTAGGCACTTTTTGACAAGGCGGAAAATTAGGCACTCTTAATTTTGAAAATAATTTTAAAATGTTAACGTATATTTTATCCTTAGGCTATGGGCTATCGGTGACGTTATAATAAATAGCAACTATAACGATTCTAACTAAAGAAAAGCTCACAAAATGGGGAAAAATTACAATCATGAGAATGTGTGTTGGAGTGACAATGTCTATAAGATAATAATGAACCTATTTCACATTTCTAATAAGAAATTTGTTATATCCTCGTTAAGTCAAACTTTTTTTTTTTAAATTTAAACAGAAATTTTTAGATTTTTTAATGAGAAAAAAGTCAGGTGACCTTTAAGACTTTATTATGTTGGGACGATGCCTATAGTGAACAATTATATGGAACTCAATACTACAACGGAGGTGCGGTGGCTGAGTGGTTAAGCGTTTGGCTTCCGAACCTGGGGTCCTGGGTTAGAATCTCGATGAAGGCTGGGATTTTAAATTTCGGGATTTTCAGGGCGCCCCTGAGTCCACCCAACTCTAATGGGCACCTGACTTTAGTTTGGTAAAGTAAAGGCGGTCGTTGTGCTGGCCACATGACACCTTGCTCGCTAATCGTCGGCAAAAGAAACAAATGACCATAACATCATTTATCCTATATAGGTCGCACGGTTTGATAGGAGAACTTTACTTTCTATTTTATACAATACTACAACAATGTTGCAATGCATCGAAAATTGATAAAACCTAAAATGAAGTTACATAAGAAAGTTGTAATGTATTTCGTTTGTCTTAAAGTGATGTCAGTAGTCACAACAAAACAAAATAATGTAAAAGCTGTGAGCGCTCATCTTTTTGTTACGTAAACTTTGTGTCTTTATCGCATTTTCAAGTTGGCAGACACGCGCAGGTGGCACCACCAGTTCTGTGAACCTAAGCGCGTAAAACAAATCAGCTTTTCCCTGCTATGCCTCGCCCCACGCAACACGCGCACACAGTGTTAGCAGTCACCTTAACCCTTTCCAGACTGGCGTACATCTCATTAAGTAGGTAAAAACATGGCGACATGTGGAAACATTTGTTCGTACCGCCAGAGATCTGAATGTCAGTGTTTGCGGTTTGAGCCGATTGGCATGAAGAAAAAGAGACACAACTTTTTTTTGTTACATTTGCTTAAAAATATATTAAATGTATTTAAATTTATTTAATATAAGTGAGAAAAGTGGCAGGATATCTAAGCGGCTGAAATATTAAAACCTTAATTTTAGTCAATAGACTCTGTGGATACTTTAATTCTATCTTGTGTCGTGGCCCTCTTGAGCTTAGCGCAAAGTGATACAAAAGTGTTGCCTTCCCATAACGCAAATGTGAATGTGCTGACACAATCCACTTCCGTTACCAAATTTTATTATATTTAATGACCACCATCTACTACTTCTGTTTACTGGCCACCATCTACTACTTCTGTTTACTGGCCACCATCTAATACTTCTATTTACTGGCCACCATCTACTACTTCTATTTACTGACCACCTTCTACTACTTCTATTTACTGGCCACCATCTACTACTTCTATTTACTGGCCACCATCTACTACTTCTATTTACTGGCCACCATCTACTACTTCTATTTACTGGCCACCATCTACTACTTCTATTTACTGGCCACCATCTACTACTTCTATTTACTGACCACCTTCTACTACTTCTATTTACTGGCCACCATCTACTACTTCTATTTACTGGCCACCATCTACTACTTCTATTTACTGGCCACCATCTACTACTTCTATTTACTGGCCACCATCTACTACTTCTATTTACTGGCCACCATCTACTACTTCTATTTACTGGCCACCATCTACTACTTCTATTTACTGGCCACAAACTACTACTTCTATTTACTGGCCACCATCTACTACTTCTATTTACTGGCTACCATCTACTACTTCTATTTACTGGCCACCATCTACTACTTCTATTTACTGGCCACCATCTACTACTTCTATTTACTGGCCACCATCTACTACTTCTATTTACTGGCCACCATCTACTACTTCTATTTACTGGCCACCATCTACTACTTCTATTTACTGGCCACCATCTACTACTTCTATTTACTGGCCACCATCTACTACTTCTATTTAATGACCACCATCTACTACTTCTATTTACTGACCAGCATCTACTACTTCTATTTAATGACCACAATCTACTACTTCTATTTACTGGCCACCATCTACTACTTCTATTTACTGACCAGCATCTACTACTTCTATTTAATGACCACAATCTACTACTTCTATTTACTGGCCACCATCTACTACTTCTATTTACTGGCCACCATCTACTACTTCTATTTAATGACCACCATCTACTACTTCTATTTACTGACCAGCATCTACTACTTCTATTTACTGACCAGCATCTACTACTTCTATTTAATGACCACAATCTACTACTTCTATTTACTTACCACCATCTACTACTTCTATTTACTGACCACCATCTACTACTTCTATTTACTGACCACCATCTACTACTTCTATTTACTGGCCACCATCTACTACTTCTATTTACTGGCCACCATCTACTACTTCTATTTACTGACCACCATCTACTACTTCTATTTACTGACCACCATCTACTACTTCTATTTACTGACCACCTTCTACTACTTCTATTTACTGACCACCATCTACTACTTCTATTTACTGATCACCTTCTACTACTTCTATTTACTGGCCACAATCTACTACTTCTATTTACTGGCCACCATCTACTACTTCTATTTACTGGCCACAAACTACTACTTCTATTTACTGGCCACCATCTACTACTTCTATTTACTGGCCACCATCTACTACTTCTATTTACTTACCACCATCTACTACTTCTATTTACTGACCACCATCTACTACTTCTATTTACTGACCACCTTCTACTACTTCTATTTACTGACCACCATCTACTACTTCTATTTACTGACCACCTTCTACTACTTCTATTTACTGGCCACCATCTACTACTTCTATTTACTGGCCACCATCTACTACTTCTATTTACTGGCCACCATCTACTACTTCTATTTAATGACCACCATCTACTACTTCTATTTACTGGCCACCATCTACTACTTCTATTTACTGGCCACAAACTACTACTTCTATTTACTGGCCACCATCTACTACTTCTATTTACTGGCCACCATCTACTACTTCTATTTACTTACCACCATCTACTACTTCTATTTACTGACCACCATCTACTACTTCTATTTACTGGCCACCATCTACTACTTCTATTTACTGACCACCTTCTACTACTTCTATTTCCGGCCACCATCTACTACTTCTATTTACTGGCCACCATCTACTACTTCTATTTACTGGCCACAAACTACTACTTCTATTTACTGGCCACAAACTACTACTTCTATTTACTGGCCACCATCTACTACTTCTATTTACTGACCACCATCTACTACTTCTATTTACTGGCCACCATCTACTACTTCTATTTACTGGCCACCATCTACTACTTCTATTTACTGGCCACCATCTACTACTTCTATTTACTGGCCACCATCTACTACTTCTATTTACTGGCCACCATCTACTACTTCTATTTACTGACCACCTTCTACTACTTCTATTTACTGGCCACCATCTACTACTTCTATTTACTGGCCACCATCTACTACTTCTATTTACTGGCCACCATCTACTACTTCTATTTACTGGCCACCATCTACTACTTCTATTTACTGGCCACCATCTACTACTTCTATTTACTGGCCACCATCTACTACTTCTATTTACTGGCCACAAACTACTACTTCTATTTACTGGCCACCATCTACTACTTCTATTTACTGGCTACCATCTACTACTTCTATTTACTGGCCACCATCTACTACTTCTATTTACTGACCACCATCTACTACTTCTATTTACTGGCCACCATCTACTACTTCTATTTACTGGCCACCATCTACTACTTCTATTTACTGGCCACCATCTACTACTTCTATTTACTGGCCACCATCTACTACTTCTATTTACTGGCCACCATCTACTACTTCTATTTAATGACCACCATCTACTACTTCTATTTACTGACCAGCATCTACTACTTCTATTTAATGACCACAATCTACTACTTCTATTTACTGGCCACCATCTACTACTTCTATTTACTGACCAGCATCTACTACTTCTATTTAATGACCACAATCTACTACTTCTATTTACTGGCCACCATCTACTACTTCTATTTACTGGCCACCATCTACTACTTCTATTTAATGACCACCATCTACTACTTCTATTTACTGACCAGCATCTACTACTTCTATTTACTGACCAGCATCTACTACTTCTATTTAATGACCACAATCTACTACTTCTATTTACTTACCACCATCTACTACTTCTATTTACTGACCACCATCTACTACTTCTATTTACTGACCACCATCTACTACTTCTATTTACTGGCCACCATCTACTACTTCTATTTACTGGCCACCATCTACTACTTCTATTTACTGACCACCATCTACTACTTCTATTTACTGACCACCATCTACTACTTCTATTTACTGACCACCTTCTACTACTTCTATTTACTGACCACCATCTACTACTTCTATTTACTGATCACCTTCTACTACTTCTATTTACTGGCCACAATCTACTACTTCTATTTACTGGCCACCATCTACTACTTCTATTTACTGGCCACAAACTACTACTTCTATTTACTGGCCACCATCTACTACTTCTATTTACTGGCCACCATCTACTACTTCTATTTACTTACCACCATCTACTACTTCTATTTACTGACCACCATCTACTACTTCTATTTACTGACCACCTTCTACTACTTCTATTTACTGACCACCATCTACTACTTCTATTTACTGACCACCTTCTACTACTTCTATTTACTGGCCACCATCTACTACTTCTATTTACTGGCCACCATCTACTACTTCTATTTACTGGCCACCATCTACTACTTCTATTTAATGACCACCATCTACTACTTCTATTTACTGGCCACCATCTACTACTTCTATTTACTGGCCACAAACTACTACTTCTATTTACTGGCCACCATCTACTACTTCTATTTACTGGCCACCATCTACTACTTCTATTTACTTACCACCATCTACTACTTCTATTTACTGACCACCATCTACTACTTCTATTTACTGGCCACCATCTACTACTTCTATTTACTGACCACCTTCTACTACTTCTATTTCCGGCCACCATCTACTACTTCTATTTACTGGCCACCATCTACTACTTCTATTTACTGGCCACAAACTACTACTTCTATTTACTGGCCACAAACTACTACTTCTATTTACTGGCCACCATCTACTACTTCTATTTACTGACCACCATCTACTACTTCTATTTACTGGCCACCATCTACTACTTCTATTTACTGGCCACCATCTACTACTTCTATTTACTGGCCACCATCTACTACTTCTATTTACTGGCCACAAACTACTACTTCTATTTACTGGTCACCATCTACTACTTCTATTTACTGGCCACCATCTACTACTTCTATTTACTGGCCACCATCTACTACTTCTATTTACTGGCCACCATCTACTACTTCTATTTACTGGCCACAAACTACTACTTCTATTTACTGGCCACAAACTACTACTTCTATTTACTGGCCACCATCTACTACTTCTATTTACTGGCCACCATCTACTACTTCTATTTACTGGCCACCATCTTCTACTTCTATTTACTGGCCATTATCCCGAGACTCCATGTTTGTCTATATCTCAGGACCCGTTTTACATATTAAAACATGATCAAATAAACTACGTTGTTCATCTATAAAATATAAGTGAAGTCCCTTTGTACATTTAATAAAGTCAAATTATGTGCCAAACTATTATGGTCCACTATATGGTTTTATATTAGAACCAATCTGTTCGCTAAGGTCATTCAGGTTTGTTTATAAATGATAAGTTCTACTTAGAGTATTATAGTATTATCTCTATTTACTTTGAAATGAATGGAACTTTAACCACTTTTTACTAACGCTATTCGGACAAGTTCATTGTACGGTAGGCCAACTGAAACATCACTAATGGTTATTCATTTTTAAAAGTTTATTTTCACATTGGTCACTTTTTACTGAAAGCCTCATGTGTGTATCTACTATAGTAGACAATGACAACATCGCTAAGCAGCAGCGAATCGACAACAACGCCGCATAAAAGAGTCCAACGATAAACAAGACGCGATTCTGTTACTTCTCTGTTGGGCACGCTCCACTGGCGTCCTGTGAATGCAAGAATGGACTACAAGGTGGCAACGCCTCAATTTTTCGACCAAGAACCGGACACAACAGTAGGAGACAACATATGTTCCGGAAGCTTAAGGTCTGGACGAGCGAAACCTGCCTTTGTGGAGCATCACCAGAGAATGCTGACCATGTCCTTCAAAGCTGCATACTTTATCAAGAGGCCCGGACAAGACTCTGGCCCCAAAACCCTCCTAAAGAACAAAAACTATATGGTGAATTGCCTGATCTGGACACTACTGCGATGTTCACCTCAGATCTAGGATTACTGATCTGAACTCTCCGAAATATAAAATCAGAACGAAGAAGAAGAAAGAAGTGTATCTACAATCAAGAAATGCCCCCTTGTACCTTAGTGACCTTGTCACTCCCTATGTCCCTCTGGGAATCATGCGCTCGATAGACAACTAGCTGTGCTGCTTTTTCTTCTTCAAAAGTCATTGCAAAAGGTTTGGAACTCGCTCCCCGTTGATCTAAGGCAAACAGCATGCCGCACTACATTCAAAGCGAACATTAAGAACTACCAGTTCAAAACTTTTTTTTTTTAGATTACTTTGTCATTGTAACTATATGGACATATTTTCAAGGTCCTCAGGGCTGTAAAGACCTTCCTTCAGGGAACAGTACCAGGAAAAAGAAGAAGAGGCAGAGAAAGTAATGGGAAGATACCATCAAAAAAGAAACGGGCATGCCATCGAAAGAGATTTCTATCGAAGAATGAAAGAGAGAATGTAATGGAGAAACATGGTATAGAAGTCTTGGGTGGTGCCCCAACTGTCTAATATACTAAGGGATGGGAGAAGCTGAAAAAGATTCATGACTATTAAACTATTATGGCGCTTTTAGTCGAAATGATGTTTGTTAATGGAACTAAATACTATAAATTACTAAACTAATCGAGTGACTCATTGGGTTATCAGTGTCTAGTTCCAGCTAAACCGGGTCATTCTTGTGGGAATTCCCGATGTGATTATTTTTTTAAATCAATTTGTTGGGCTGCGATAACCAGCTCTGTACATTACCATTGCGGAATGATTCTTGACTACTTGATATTGTGATATTATCGTGAACATGAATAGTTATTCACTGATGTGACTGTAAGATAAAACACAAGTGTTGATATTAACTTGATGTTACATCGCCTTTGAACTGGTAAAGGTTAGTAACAAATTTTCATTTTGAAATATATTGATCTGTGCGGCTGCCTTCTCTAGGCGCTTAGAACGAGATAAAAAATAGCCATGAATAATTTCTTTTGCATGCAGATCTAGAATCGAGATAGTCGGTTCTTCATCTTTGATCAATCTCAATTTAATGTACTGTAGCTTTACTTTGTGATTTAGATTTATCATTGAATCGCTGTCTTAGTTTTGGGTAATGTAGATCTAACTGTAACTACATATAGATATAAATGTTCTCTCGCTAACTTTAATATATTTGTTTTTCTCTCAAGGCCATTTTACTATGTGTAGGAGTCTGATGTTTTTAGACATCGGATTTACCCAAAACCATGCTTCAGTACCTGACATTTTTTCTAATGGGATTAATGTCTTTTTATGATAGCTTAAAAGAATTTACCTTACGAAGAGGCCATATTTCTACTATCTACTAATAAGAAGCCAAGTAAATATGTTACTTATCTTTCTTGTTTAAAGTAATAGAAGAATCCCTAAAGGTATATATTTTGTAGTCCTATAATGATCTCTATGCCTTTGATGTAAACAACCCATTTAGGTTTATATGTTGAGAAATTGGGCGACTCGGTGATCTGTTGGTTAGCCCGGCATGTTAATCTGTTGGTTACCCGGCATGTTAATCTGTTGGTTAGCCCGGCACGGTGATCTTATGGTTAGCCCAGCATGTTAATCTGTTGGTTAGCCCGTCATGTTAATCTGTTGGTTAGCCCGGCATGTTAATCTGTTGGTTAGCCCAGCATGTTAATCTAATGATTAGCCCGGCATGTTAATCTGTTGGTTAGCCCAGCATGTTAATCTGTTGGTTAGCCCGGCATGTTAATCTGTTGGTTAGCACGGCATGTTAATCTGTTGGTTAGCCCAGCATGTTAATCTGTTGGTTAGCCCAGCTTTTTAATCTGTTGGTTAGCCCGGCATGTTAATCTGTTGGTTAGCCCAGCATGTTAATCTACTGATTAGCCCGGCATGTTAATCTGTTGGTCAGCCCGGCATGTTAATCTGTTGGTTAGCCCGGCATGTTAATCTGTTGGTTAGCCCGGCACGGTGATCTTATGGTTAGCCCAGCATGTTAATCTGTTGGTTAGCCCAGCATGTTAATCTGTTGGTTAGCCCAGCATGTTAATTAGTTGGTTGGCCCGGCATATTAATCTGTTGGTTAGCCCGGCATGTTAATCTGTTGGTTAGTCCGGCACGGTGATCTGTTGGTTAGCCCGGCATGCTAATCTGTTGGTTAGCCCGGCATGTTAATCTGTTGGTTAGCCCGGCACGGTGATCTTATGATTAGCCCAGCATGTTAATCTGTTGGTTAGCCCAGCATGTTAATCTGTTGGTTAGCCCGGCACGGTGATCTTATGATTAGCCCAGCATGGTGATCTATTGGTTAGCCTGGCACGGTGATCTGTTGGTTAGCCCGGCATGTTAATCTGTTGGTTAGCCCGGCACGGTGATCTATTGGTTGGCCCGGCTCGGTGCATCCTTGACATTATTAAATTTATTGTGAAAATCCCTTGCAATTAATAAGTAATTTAGTTTAGCGATATGATATTTGTGATTAATAGTAGCCTTTAAGGAAATCCAAACATTGACTCGCGGTTCTTATCCTTCAAATACAAAAGCAAAACCTAATAATATACTCTGAAAAACACAAAGATAAAGGCACCTTCCTCGTTCCATATGCTAGGATGTATTTGTACAAATGCTCCTTCTTCCCTAGCGCTATTAGAGCATGGAATGGGTTGCCTGAGCCAGGCAGGAAAGCCAATGACTTGACAGAATTTGGGTCATTGGTTAATATGCATGATTAGATGCATGACGCGTTGGACTTAATCTACTTTTTTAAAGTAACGTCTGTATTTAATAGGATAAGATAGGCTCGTTCCTCTCCGGCTTTCGCCTACCCACGATGTCTAATGACCACTGAGAATAACTGTAATAATAAATGGCTCTAAATCAACACCGATAACAGTAAACTCAGGTGTACCTCAAGGAACAGTCTTGGGTCCACTACTATTTTTAATTTAAATAAACGATTTACCAAATTGCATTAGTTCAGGAACAAAAGTCAGATTATTTGCAGACGATTGCATAATATATAGAACAATAAAAACAACACAAGACACAGATATTTTACAAAGAGAATTAGATGAATTACAGAAATGGGAATCAAATTGGAGCATGTCTTTCCACCCAGAAATATGTCAGTTGTTAAGAGTAACAAAAAACTAAAACAAATTAATTCCACTTATCTTATTCATGGCAAACCAGTAACACAGACTAAAAACGCAAAATACCTAGGTGTTATAATAAATGAAAAACTGTCATGGAATCCACATATTGATGAAACTATAAAAAAATCCAACAAAGCATTAGGGTTTATTAAAAGAAATTTCTACAAATCAAATAAGAACATAAAACTAAAATGTTATTTAACCTTGGTTAGGCCAATAATAGAATATTTATCCTCCATTTGGGACCCCTCAACTCAAGAAAACATTAAGAAACTGGAACAGACACAAAATAGAGCAGTGAGATTCATAACAAATGAATATTCACATTTGACTAGAGTAACACCATTAGTAAAATCACTAAACTTAGAAAGCCTTCAGGACAGAAGACTCAAAAGTAAAGTAGCAATTATACATAAAACACTGAACCATAATCTTCAAATACAAAAACAAAATTTAATAAAATACTCTGAAAGACACAAAGATAAAGGCACATTCCTCATCCCATATGCTAGAACAAATTCGTACAAATACTCCATCTTCCCTAGTGCTATTAGAGCATGGAATGGGTTGCCTGAGCTAGCCAGAAAAACCAGTGACTTGGCAGAATTTAAGTCATTGGTTAATATGCATGACTAAATGCATGACGCGTAGGACGTAATCATCTTCTTTTTTGAAGTAACGTCTGTATTATATAAGATAAGAAGATCAGGCGGTTGGTCGTTGTGCTGGCCACATGACACCCTCGTTAACCGTAGGCCACAGAATCAGATGACCTTTACATTATCTGCCCTATAGACAACAAGGTCTGAAAGGGGAACTTTACTTTTTATTTTACTTTTTATTCTTATCACAAGAAAAAGTTGTAAATGTTAGGAGAAAGAATTTCTGAAGCTGATAACGCCAGAATACGCTCAGCGCCGGGGCCCGGCCACCCAATCCGACCCGTTGCCGACTTGAGCGGAAACTCGCCGAATGCTCAATTCTATCTTCAGAAAGAACTTTATACAACGCTTAGAAATTATGTAGGCAAAATTTAAAACAAAAAAAAACAAAACGGAATTGTTATCAAGGTCCCCAGGTTTTAAAAAGGGGGAGGGGAGGTCAAACGAAAATTTCGTCATGTAGGGGTCGCCATCCGGAAATGTTCGAGAAACACTGCCTTAATGTGTGTTATTTCAAGTAACTTTGTAAGTGACTTTTACTTAGGATTATTTATTTTAAAATCAATTCAATACTCAGCGCTGAGCTGCTTCATTGTGTCGTAGTGGTGTGTTGGATAAATTTGTAGGCACCTCCAAATTCCCGTATATAAGATGATTGTGGACACAATGCACATCTCTCCAAAATACAAACGTGATAATCTAAATCAAAGTTTACTGAACGTTGAACAAGTTTCACCGTCAACCGTTTTGGTATTTCGAGTCATTTTATTCTGCAGAAAATGTCCATGTCGTTTTTTTTAAGGAATAAATTAAATAAAGGCGACATTACAGGTACAAAAGGAGTAAATGATTAGGGTCATATTAATTCTGAAAGACACGAATATAATACAGAAAGAATTTTTTTAAATGCTCTTTAAAAAAATAGATGCAACGCATTAAAAAATACATGATTCTGAAAAGCAGCCTTGGCTATCCTTTATAGAATGAATTATTATCGGCAATATCTCGCTTTTAAAGGATTCACAAATAGTTTATTTGACATACACACACAAAAAGGGTAATTGTATCAATTAATAAAGGCAATTTCGAAATTTGAATGAAATAACAAATAAAATCCTTAAATTGTATAAATACATAAAAACTTTCACAAAACATTAGATTGTACACCAGATATGTCTCATACCGAACAAATCACTAGGCCTACTATTATTGCCTCTTTTTCTTATATATCTCATGTTTCAATACATGAACATTTTCTGGGGTTTTGCCCAATGACTGCTACAACTGGAGAAGGACTTTATAACGTCGTAATAGAAAACAATGCAAAGTTAAAATTGGAACTAAAACATCGAGAGGTCACGTGACAACGGTGTGAATATGAAAGGAGAAAAAAAAGGAATAATCTACGAACATGGATTTAAATGACATTGCGGCGTTTGGTTCAGTGTCCAGCTCAGTCGTAATACATTTTTTTTTTGTAGAAAAAAAAAGGGGGGGGGGGGCGGCATTTTTAAATTTCGCACGCAGGCGGCCACAATCCTCGCGGCGGCCCTGGTCTTGTTTGTATCAATCTGAAAGTAGAAGGAAAGATTTCCAATATATTATACGTTTAAATATGTGTTCTGTGTTGTAGTGGTTATCACAACTGTCCATCACGAAGAAGGTTCTGGGTTCGTAACCCAGTTGAATTTTTTTTTTTTTTTTAGTTAATAAGTATTTCTACATTTTTTTGTGAGTCACATCCTGTAAAATAGATATGCATTTTTTAAAATTATTTTTAACGTATATTCTTGTACAGCCTAATATGTTCTATCCTCTACCAATGTCTAGATCTGTCCGTATGTCTCTAGGTGGACCACTTCGGGGGGCGATTTTAAGTTTGTGTATCCACACAAACTGTCTTTGTAACCTTGTTGTTGTTGTTTTTTGCAACGATGCAGCTGAATATTGTAATTTTAGATCTGTATATTAACAAATTATTATAAATAAATTAATAAACTTTCTTTATTCCAGATGTCATTGAACATCAATGAAGACTTAAAGGAATTCCCGTGTACGTTCAACCTGGCCAGAGGGCATAAAGTAACACAAGAAAGATTTAGGCACGTCAAGAACAATGTCGAAAGTGAGATTGACTGCTCTCCGGAAGAACAAATCAGAAATAAAAATATTCTTACGTGGGTCATGTTCAACTTAGGCGACAAACATAAAGCCGAGGAACTGAACAGAGAGGCTCTGAAAGATTCCGAAGATAAAAACCTAACCGCTCTGGGCAATCACGTCTTTATTCTGTTTAATAAAGGTTACAAGCTGAAATCACAAAATACTGCCTTTCAAAAACTGTTAGCACTTTCAAAGGATGAGCGATTTGAACATATGAAGATTGAGGCGTTAGCAGAGCAAGCTTACTGCTTCACAAGATTGGGAGGAGAACACAATTACAAGATATGTATTGACTTATTCAAGAAATGTGTTGATCGCTGTCCTCATAATTATGACTGGAAGTTTGGATTGGGGTTGGTCTACAGGAGATTCACTAATTTCTCATCCATAAGCCAAGAGGAAAAGGAAGAACTGATCGCAGAGAGTGCTCAGCTGTTATTTGAAGTTGCAAGATGTGGGAATGATAAACTAAAAGGCCTGGCTTACGCCCAGTTAATTGTTGGCTATATGACATTCCCAAAGCAACAGGATCGAGTTTTCAAAGACTATGACTTACAGAGTTTGTGTGAAGAAGCATTGAAGTACGGAAACCAGAACCCTACGGTGTTGACACACGTTGGGAGATGCCTAAAAGATGTAGATGTTGATAAAGCAATCGATCTATTGAAAAAGTCTCTAGAACTAAGACTAAACAGCATTGCGTGCCACCATCTTGGACTTTGCTATGAGAAAAAATTCGAGAACAATCTCTTGCAAAAAAATCCTCGTCCATTGGATGACAGCAAGCATCAGAAAGAATCAAATACAGCTGACAGTAAGCCGCTCACTGGTCAAACTAACGAAAGCTTGCTTGACTCAACAGTAACCACAAGCTCTATGATGCAGGATACATCTTCTCGCATTGATCAAGCAAGCACTGAGGGGGACTTTTTAATGGAAGCTGAAAGATGTTATATCAAAGCTATTGAAATATCCTATGATGAAAACATACCAGCAAAATTGCACTTGGGAGATTTCTATTTCAGATAAGAAAAATTTGATAAAGCTTTGGCGCAATACAATCAGATCATCGATAGTAACCAAGGTTCTAGTTATCTCTTGTGTTTGGTTAACGCCCTTGATAAGGCGGGAAAATGTTTGAAAACATATAATGATTCAGATAGTTTAAGCGAAGCCCATGAGAATTTCACTAAGGCTATAACACTTGCGGCAGACTTGGTTTCTAACAATAGAGAGAGTGCTGAAAGTACTTCCGCGATCTGGGAATCGTTTAAGACAATGTTGGATGAAAATGAACAGATGACACAATCCCGCACTAAGAACAAGAACAAAGTTAAGCTTCTTGTGTTGGTCCAAGCGCATCGAGATATTGTGCTGCTAGTCGTTCAAACGTTTCGTCAAGATCCTGAAACCGATGATTTGGATATCGTGAAAAGTGGACTAACTAGCGGTTTAAAAAGTGGGCAATACGAAGATGCTTTGCTGATACTTAACTTAGCAAGCACAATCGCCGCCATTATTCTAAACCCATTGTGGTCTGACCCCGAAATGCTAGAAATAAGGGCAGAAACATACTTGACCACAGCATGGGCTCGCTTAAGTAAAGATAGCCCTGATTACATTAGAACATTTCAACAGAAGTTTCGGTTACGCTACGGTCAGTGCGTTGGTATGGTCAGTGACGCCGAAGAAGAGACTCTAACTAAGAAAGGAGACATACTCATAGTAAACGACGAAACACTTGATTCTGAAGAATGTCCAGACATTACAACGAAATTAGCCAGCAATTTACTGTACATCTTTCAGGTTATATTTGGACTTGAGACGTCTAGGAACTTAGAGGTTAGGATATAACACTTATGGCTGTATACATTCAAAGCTAAGCCTTGAAATGTAATGTAAGGTAAAACAATTTAATAACACTGTAAATGAGAACAAAGTTTACCTTATTAAACAATACTCGCATGTTGAATGACTATAGTACTAGAGCAATCCCATTATGAAAGACATTCACCATTAACATTTGGGATTCATTATTTAAATATGAATGTTAAACGACTTCTACTTAAAATGTTTCTTACTCATCACATGATTCTAAAACTCCCCTCCATATTAGTAGGTCTTTCCCATTCTTTAATATTCAAACAATCGTTCACCTCTTTTCTGTTGTATGTCAACTTTCCCATTCTTTAATATTCAAACAATCGTTCACCTCTTCTCTGTTGTATGTCAACTTTCCCATTCTTTAATATTCAAACAATCGTTCACCTCTTTTCTGTTGTATGTCAACTTTTCCATTCTTTAATATTCAAATAATCGTTCACCTCTTTTCTGTTGTATGTCAACTTTTCCATTCTTTAATATTCAAACAATCGTTCACCTCTTTTCTGTTGTATGTCAACTTTTCCATTCTTTAATATTCAAATAATCGTTCGCCTCAACATTTCCATATGTTCATTTTTCTATTTCGTTAATATTCAAGCAATCGCTTATATCTTGCATACTTGTCTTAAGACATTACCAAAGTACAAAATGAAATCATTGGCCAGACTAAATAGCATTATGACATTACATTAGATAGACATGATGTACATATTCATGGAATGCGCATTACCAAGTGGGTCTAAAACTACTTTCTTTTTAGATGAGTACTGACTACAGTCATATGCAAGAAGAAGCACTCTTACAAGAAATGAGCAACTATAGCCTGGTTTTGTTGGTTGTAGGAGATAATGACTCACAGTAAGTTTATCTGATTCTTTCAAAGTCCACACATGTGTCTTGCATAATGAGAAATGTGCCTAGTAAATGTATCTAGTCTAAATGTGTCTATTCTAATGTGTGTAGTCTTATGTGTCTAGTCTAAATATGTGTAGTCTAAATATGTGTAGTCTAAATGTATCTAGTCTAAATGTGTGTAGTCTAATTATGTGTAGTCTAAATATGTGTAGTCTAAATGTATCTGGTCTAAATGTATCTAGTCTAAATATTTGTAGTCTAAATGTCTAGTCTAAACGTGTCTAGTTTAAAGGTGTCTAGTCTAAACATGTCTAGTTTAAAGGTGTCTAGTCTAATTGTATCTAGTATAAATATGTGTAGTCTAAATGTATCTAGTATAAATATGTGTAGTCTAATTGTGTCTAGGTTAAAGGTGTCTAGTCTAAACATGTGCAGTATAAATGTGTCTAGTTTAAATATGTGTAGCCTAATTGTGTCTAGTTTAAATGTGTCTAGTCTAAATGTATTTACTATACATTAGTATAGTCTAGATTAGTCTAGTCTACGTGTGTCTAGTCTACATGTGTCCATGTGTTTTTCCAGTGACTACAACTCTATGCTCCAGGCAGTACATAAAGTACAAGGACCCGAGATCCTTCTAGTCAGCCTGAGAGCAGAACTGCCCATACCTCTAATCCTGCAGAGTAAAGAAGCTATACATGTTGCTCGTGTGCCGTGGAACCACATCAGGTTCACGGAGACGCTGCTACAGTCTTGTCAGAAGCCATCCTCAAACGACATCATCAACACATTGTTTCAAGGCGACAAGGATGCGATAGTGAGGCTGTTTTGTTGTTTAGTTGGTAAAGATTTCCAAAAAATTCTTCAGACTTTCAAGTCCAAAGATTTGTAATATGTATATAGATAAGGGGTTCTCAACCTGTGGGTCGCGACCCCCTTGGGGGTCGATTGACGATTTGCCAGGGATCGCCTAAGACCATCGAAAATATGGATTTATAGTGTCTATTCTTCTATTGCTGTATTTGTGGGTGGGTGGGTGGGTGGGGGGTCGATGCAGATTGGGGGATTGTAAAAAGGGGTCTCCGAGCATAAAAGGTTGAGAACCGCTGATATATATCCAAATGTTTCTTCTGTCACATTATGTCTTGGTAGGCGTCAACAATTTACCTTCAGTGGCCTCCTTTAGTGGTAGAACGACTACGGTTCATCTCGTACGACTATGGTTCATCTCGAAGGATTATGATTCATCTCGAGCGACTATGATTCATCTCGTAGATATTTTCTACTTTAACATGCATGACTAGATTGACGTAGAGACACACGTAATCATCTTCATTTTTAAAGTAACGTCTGCATTTTATAAGATAAGATAAGATTGTCAAAATTTTTTGTTAAGTGCAGTTTGTATCGTATAATTGAAAAGGTCAAAATTTTGTGTTCAGTGTAGTTTGTATCCTTTAATTGAAAAGAATCTCTTTGATCTGATTTAAGAACAATGAAAAAGTAAAACGTTTTGAATGTTGTTTTTTTTATAATTATTTACTATAGAAAGAAAATAATAGATAATTTAAATGATTTAACATTAAACATGATTATTTCTCTTTGATTTAGATTTTGGTTTTTTTATTTCGCTGTTGTCGTTAATACTGGATGGTTGATTCGGAACTAGTTTCGCCTTTCAGTTGTTTACAGCAATGCTTTTTAAACAGTAGTAGGCCGTACCACTGGTGGTTATGCTAGCTATTCCAAGGGGTGGACCTACTGGTATGGTACTATATTGAAGTGGTAGACCTACTGGTATGGTACTGTATTGAAGTGGTGGACCTACTGGTATGGTCCTATATTGAAGTGGTGGACCTACTGGTATGGCCCTATATTGAAGCGGTGGACCTACTGGTATGGTCCTGAATTGAAGTGGTGGACCTACTGGTATGGTCCTCAATTGAAGTGGTGGACCTACTGGTATGGCCCTATATTGAAGTGGTGGACCAACTAGTATGGTCCTATATTGAAGTGGTGGACCTACTGGTATGGTCCTATATTGAAGTGGTGGACATACTGGTATGGTCCTATATTGAAGTGGTGGACCTACTGGTATGGTCCTATATTGAAGTGGTGGACCTACTGGTATGTCCTGTATTGAAGTGGTGGACCTACTGGTATGGTCCTATATTGAAGTGGTGGACCTACTGGTATGGCCCTATATTGAAGCGGTGGACCTACTGGTATGGTCCTGTATTGAAGTGGTGGACCTACTGGTATGGTCCTCAATTGTATTGAAGTGGTGGACCAACTGGTATGGTCCTATATTGAAGTGGTGGACCTACTGGTATGGTCCTATATTGAAGTGGTGGACCTACTGGTATGGTCCTATATTAAAGTGGTGGTGGACCTACTGGTATGGCCCTATATTTAAGTGTTGACCTACTGGTATGGCCCTATATTGAAGTGGTGGACCTACTGGTATGGCCCTAGATTGTAGACCAATCGATTGTTATGTTCTTCGTCCTGTATATTACGAGGATTATCTGTGTGAAGCGTGGTCGAGAGGCTAAGTACGATTGATCTTGGCTTGGCTACCTATGAAGGGGGCTGGAGGTTCGACACCAGACTCGAGCAGAGTTGTGTTTATTGAGCGCCTAAAGGCAGTACGGAAAATCTTCTCCGAGATACTCCCTACTCCCACACTGGTCCACAAAAGAGATAGGTTCACAGCGCTCTGAGCATGCAATAAGCATGAAAGTAGCGCTATATAAAAGCTATAATTAAGTTTAATTTTTTTTTATCACTCAAGAATTAAAGGAATAATTAAACTTTTTATTTTCTTTACATTTTCAACGCTAGTTGGTCAGTTACGAGAGGGTTGACATTTTATGAAATTTTATCAATTGAAACCCTACATGATGAACCGTGCACTTACCGAGAGTGTACGATCCCTGGCCGACACCCGATTGTTAGCACTTTGGTACGACAGTTTGGATTCTTCGAAGTAAGGCCGAGAGCTCTATAGGCATCTGAATGGACCAGACCGAAAGGATGTGTGGTGGCAACTTAATCATGCGGAACAGGCCATCCTATCTCAGTTCCGAGTCGGACACTATCCAATAGGTGCTTACTGCGGACGGTTCAGGAAGAATTACGACACACGGTGCCGCCACTGCGTCGAGGACGTAGAAACAACAGACCCCATTCTGCCACGCCTGTCGCGTTCTGCATGACGAACGATCTCGACAAAGATTTGAAAGAGAGAGAGAACGGGGACAAAGCGACTTTCAAACCCACTGCCCGCTTCCTGTCACGTGCTCTAGGGGAGTAATTCTCAGCATGGTTCATTACTAATGGGGTTTCTGAGTCGGAGACAGAGTTAATGAAAATACGTCGCATACTAGTTTAACCCCTTACGCCTGGTCTTTATTTGATCAGTCCTATTTTTTAGTTTGTCTTTACTAAATTGGGTTAGTTTCCAACCGGTTTGCAGTCTTAACATTAGTAATGCGTGCAGTCCCTTCGTGAGGGATATGCTCGTCAGTGGGAAAGTGTCAAGTACCAGAATAAAAAAGCGACGGTTCTTAATGGCGTAAAAAAACAAAAAGCGACTTAAAAAACCGCAGAATTACATCTATATGGAATCTATTATTAGCGACCATATTTCCAGGTGACAGATAATCAGCTTATCCAAGAAATATTCGAAGAAAATATCAGATTCAGAATTCTGCATTGAAGTAAGTAAATAAATATGAAACTCGGTTTGACAAAGATTACGGCTTTAGTAAGTTTCGTCTTGACGAATCTACGGGAAGATGACACGTAAAGAAGAATCTGTTTAAAGAAGGAACGGTTTAAAGAAGGAACGGTTTGCATTTGAAACCTTTCATGATCTCTGTAAGACCACATTCTGCAAGCCCACATTCTGTTAGCCCACATTCTCCATGGATCCGTGGGCTGATGGTATAAAACAAGGGTAGCCAACCTATGACCCAACCGCCAAAAGTAACGCATTGCACAATTACAGGTGGCACACTTCATTTGACAAAAAAAAAAAGCAAAAAAAAAATAAAATAAATGATAATAACCAAATATTTAGAGAGAAAAAGCTCCACAGAGATTTAATTTACTAGCTATTACGACTTCCAAATTGACCGAAATGTTTATAAAACTAATCATACCATAAAACAAAACAAAACAAAAAACAAAACAAAACAACAACGTTTGTTTCAGTAGTTCCGTACATTGTACTATCATTATGAATATGCATGCACTTTGTTTTAGCGAGACTTGGACATTTTTTATGTAACCTTTCTAAGCTTTTTGTTATTAGTAAAAAAAAAAATAATGACAATGTCAACATTTTTGAAAACCTAATAGAACTTGAGTCAGGTTAGCCACCCCTGGTAGAGAAGCAACTTAAAAGAGTAAGAGTAAATGAACTTTTACAAGAGATAATGAGCTTTGTGTATGAACAAAGTTAGCCTGTTCAAATTATTGACGTGACTGAACATTTTATGTCATTTATTTGCATTACTTCCTACTGTCGTCTGACATTTATACATTTTGATCAATTCTCTAGCGATTAAAGTTTTGATTAGCTCTTCATTACAATGAATATAATTACCTTTTTTTTAACCTCAGAAGTTACACACATGCACAAATTACTGAAGCGTTGACAGTGTTACCTCAGTTTATTCTTCACAGTTGTACAGTGGTACTTGTTTACAAATGTTTGAGAAGCACTGGTCTATTGAAACCTGAGACGCCACTTTGTGTTGTCTCCGAGGTCTGTGGTTCGTATCCTGGTCGGGGCTAGTTAATACACTAACGATATCTCACGTGAAGGTACTGACCCAGCAGTGAACTTTATTTTTTAACCTTACTGGAATGCTTATTACAACGATGTAATGTAACTCAGACTATTGCCTTATAATAGTTCAGGTATTCTCAGTCCTGTTCGTTGGTCTACATGCAATAAATTAAGACCGTATGTCGACATATTCTTTGTATAAACACGTTCGCATAATTTTGGTTGATAATTAATACATATATTTTAAAAATCTAAAAAAAAAAATTCTGCCAAGTCATTACATTTGTTTTCTCTCTCCGTTGAAATTTCGAAGAATCGGTAATTTCCGATATTACAAACAAATGCAACATGAGAAAAAAATCAAAAGTCACTATTAGAACTATTACGGATAGAAAAAAATGAATCCTATAGATCTATTATTAGAGGTATTCTCTCCTATACTCTATGGGATACATTGTTCTAAATAGGACCCTACTTATGCAAAGGTAAGCTATAAATGCCTTAATGATTCACCTCCTATGGGTGCAGTAATCGAAAATAATGTGCAGTGTAACAAGGTAATACAAAAACATGGCTGCCTGGTCATTGTCTTTTGTGATTCGGTCTGACGTCATGATGGGGGCCAAAGTCGACTCCTGTGCACCGCCATACATTGAAGTCCTGCAGGACGTCCTGCCTAGCACGTAATAATCACCATGTACACATTCTAAATACTCTTGAGGAGCCAACAGTGTTGAAGCGAACTTGCAACTATTTAATGTCTACAGTATTTTGTTACCGTGGAACGTAGTGTGTCACGAATCATTGATATTTTATTCATGTATACATTGAGAGGACGTGTCTGCTGTACCGTAAAGTGTTATACCACTATATTAGCTGGGACCTCTAGCTATGGAAATGATATGATTATTTTAAATTAATAGAAAAGGGCGGGGTGTGCTGAGGGCTGAACGTGCTAGCAATATCCATCAGGTATTAAAATATTTTTAATTTATTATATCCACTAATGTTTTGGATGTAGTTAGTGGATAAGTTAAAAATAATACCCACACTTGCCCAATTTACTTACTTATACACAATATAAAAAAAAAACAACACGCACGCGCGCCATCATTGGAGGATTGACTATTTGGGAATTCGGTCAAATGCCTTGTGGTCCGGTACCCAATGGGCCGGCGAGGTTACCTAATGGGCCTCTTTGAATGACAATTAGTCTCATAAACGTGGTTGGTCATGGCCTTTCCGTTTATAAAATAAAAGCTGACTGGATAGCAGAATGGACTGGCCTATCTCTCGACATCCTGCTAAGACCAGCTGTTGACCG
This sequence comes from Biomphalaria sudanica, assembly GCA_036873155.1. Classification (NCBI taxonomy): domain Eukaryota; kingdom Metazoa; phylum Mollusca; class Gastropoda; family Planorbidae; genus Biomphalaria; species Biomphalaria sudanica. The sequence goes on along the minus strand of JAZGLO010006631.1, from coordinate 297,629 downwards.
GAAATAGTGGAGGGTTACACAAAAAGTCACAGCAACCCTACGACGCGTCAAGGGACAGATGAGATGAGAGATATACTTCTACTGTTAGGCACATAGCATAAAAACGCACCATAGTTGACAGACTTTGACATTTTGTGTCGTCACGCTTAGCGGGGTTAACTTGTTTACTATTCTTCAGTTGGTCTTACGAATCCAAGGTGACAGCATCGTATTACGACTGTGGTCTTTTATGTATTAAACTTCATTCAAGTATTTAACGCTCTGGGCTTAGTTCTTACATCTTGCTATGGTGATAGACCTTGTTGTTTTAGTTTTAAACACATCTAATACGCCCGCACAAAAAAACGCAAGCATTATCCTGAGTAATCTTTCTAAGCCAGACAGTCATAATACAACCCCAAAACCAAAACCTATTACACTATAAATTGGTACTACAAATCACAAGTTTCCTACTAATAAATTCGTCTTAAGACCTATTCCTATGCTTCTTTCAGTTCCGATCCTTTATACCCACTAAGAGGTTAAAAAAAAACAACATACGACCATTTTTTTTTTAAAGTCTTATGGAAATTGGCGTTGGCGTGAACATACTCCTTGATACCTCTAACGAGACTCAGGAGCTTTACAAATTAGTAATACATTTCCTGATATTAATGAGGTCGTCTGCGACACAGTAGTGCCACAGTTGCCGAACTTGACTCCTAGATGGCGTGTCCAATCACGTGTGCATTATACTATTGGGTTGGTCTGTTGATGGCTATAAAATCATTCACCAAATCACAAATACAAGATGACCAACCATGGGGGCGACAAAGGAACTTTAAGGAGCAGAAGAAATAATGAGACATAAAAAAACAAATATTTCTAAAAATCCAACAAACGAAACGAAACGAAACATTTAAAATAATTTTTAAAAAATACAATGCCTCTTGTAAACAACACGAGAGACATTGTGGCTGAGAGGTAGAGCGCTTGGCTTCCGAACCGAGGAGTCTCGGGCTCAAATTCTAGTGAAGACTGTGATTTTTAATTTTGGGATCTATAGGGCGCCTTTGAGGCCAGCTGTAATGGGTGTCTGATATAAATTGGGGAAAAGTAAAGGCGATTGGTCGTTGTGCTGGCCACTTAACAGAAACAAATGACCTTTCGATCATTCACCCCATAGAAAAGGAAACTTTGCTATTTTTTTACAATTCATTTAGTTAAAAATAATCCTAACTAGAATGTCAAAATTTCTCCAAATCTCATCCTATCAAAGCTCTGCCAGAAATTATGGAATTTCCAAATGCCTTTGTTTACTATTTTTAGGAAATAATAATCATAAGGAACTGCTTAGTCCTGTGAAACCAAACCTACTAAAGAAGTAATACCAAAATACCTTAAAACCTTAGTAATAAATTTTCAAAGCATTAGGAACAAAACAGCAGACTTAGAAATTTTATTAGAATGTGAGAAACCAGACATAATTGCAGGAACAGAAACTTGGCTACATCCTAAAATTTATAATGCAGAAATTTTTAATAGTAATTATGAAATTTTTAGAAAAGATAGGGCTGATAATTATGGAGGAGTTCTTTTAGCAATAAAAAAAACACTCTTATAGCAGAAGAAATTACCTTACCTAACTCAAAAAATATAGAATCTACATTTTGTAAAATTAATACCACCTCAACATCCCTAATAATAGGCAGCATTTACAGACCACCAAATTCTAGTTTAGAATACATGCAGGAACTATGTAATCAGATTACTACACTTAAAGAGACAAATAAAAATGCAGTTTTTTGGATTATGGGTGATTTCAACCTACCTGATATAAATTGGAAAACACTAACCATAGACACCAAAACCTTAAGGACATAAATGAGCTTTTCATAGAAACTTTACACAACCTAAGTTTAGATCAAATCATTAAAAATCCAACTAGATTAAACAACACATTAGATCTCTTCTTAACCAACAGACCTGGATTAGTAGTTGATTATGATATTATCCCTGGTCTATCAGACCATGAGATCATAAAAATACACAGTCAGATAAAAGCAGTAGCCAATACAAAACCCAAAAGAAAAATCGTACTCTGGAATAAATGTAACCTAACACAACTACACCAAGCTGCATTAAACTTTCAACAAACATTCTTATTAGAAAAAGACATTAACCAACCAGTCGATGACCTCTGGAATTTCATCAAAAACCATCTTAAAAGCATTATAGAAAATCATATACCAACTAAATACACATCAAGCAAAAAAAAATAAATGCTGGTTTAATAATAGACTAAAGAAGCTTTGTAAACAGAAGGAAAACCTATATAGAAAATTTAAAGAAACCAAGGCCGAAAGAGTTCACAAAAAGTATATAAAAATTAAACACCTAACCCAAAAAGTAAGCAGACAGCTGCAGAGTGAATACATAAACAATAAAATATCTAAAGATAACAACAAAAACCTATGGTCATACATTAAGTCTAAGAAAATGGAAACAACAGGCATAGCGCCATTAAAAGATGAACATAACTTAAAACATAATGATAATGAAACTAAAGCAAACATCCTAAACAAATACTTTGCATCAGCATTCTCAGCCCCAGGAGACAAAGACATATTTCTTAATTTGAACCAAGTAGACAACATAGAAGATTTAGTAGTACAAGAAAATAGAATTCAAAAACTATTATCCAACACCAAACCAAATAAAGCATCTGAACCTGATGGTATTCCAGCTAGATTACTCAAAGAACTAAGCAATGAGCTAGCCCCACATTTCAAAATACTCTTTCAGGCATCGCTTAACCAGGGCAGAGTACCAAAGGACTGGAAAGAAGCTAATGTCACCCCCCTATTTAAAAAAGGAGAAAAAATTTGATCCAGGAAACTACAGACCAGTATCACTTACCAGCATCACATGTAAAATACTAGAACACATAATATGTAGCAATATCATAAACCACTTAGACAAACATAATGTCCTCACCCCATACCAACATGGCTTTAGGAAATATAGATCATGTGAAACACAACTAATAGGACTAATTGATGATTTTTCAAAAGGTTTAGATAATAGTGAACAAATAGATGCTATCTTACTAGATTTTTCCAAGGCTTTTGACAAAGTTCACCACCATAGTTTGCTTAAAAAATTAAAATATTTCGGCATTAACGGTCCACTGCATCAGTGGATTAAAGATTTTCTGATAGGGAGAGAAAAAACTGTAATAATAAATGGCTCTAAATCAACACCAATAACAGTAAACTCAGGTGTACCTCAAGGAACAGTCTTGGGCCCACTACTATTTTTAATTTACATAAATGATTTACCAAATTGCATTAGTTCAGGAACAAAAGTCAGATTATTTGCAGACGATTGCATAATATATAGAACAATAAAAACAAAACAAGACACAGATATTTTACAAAGAGAATTAGATGAATTACAGAAATGGGAATCAAATCGGAGCATGTCTTTTCACCCAGAAAAATGTCAGTTGTTAAAAGTAACAAAAAGAAAACTTAAACAAATTAATTCCACTTATCTTATTCATGGCAAACCAGTAACACAGACTAAAAACTCAAAATACCTAGGTGTTATAATAAATAAAAAACTGTCATGGAATCCACATATTGATGAAACTATAAAAAAATCCAACAAAGCATTAGGGTTTATTAAAAGAAAATTTTTTATAAATCAAATAAGAACATAAAACTAAAATGTTATTTAACCTTGGTTAGGCCAATAATAGAATATGCATCCACCGTGTGGGACCCCTCAACTCAAGAAAACATTAAGAAACTGGAACAAACACAAAATAGAGCAGTGAGATTCATAACAAACGAATATTCACATTTGACTAGGGTAACACCATTAGTAAAATCACTAAATTTAGAAAGCCTTCAGGACAGAAGACTCAAAAGTAAAGTAGCAATTATACATAAAACACTGAACCATAATCTTCAAATACAAAAACAAAATTTAATAAAATATTCTGAAAGACACAAAAATAAAGGCACATTCCTCGTCCCATATGCTAGGACAAATTTGTACAAATACTCCTTCTTCCCTAGTGCTATTAGAGCATGGAATGGGTTGCCTGAGCTAGCCAGAAAAACCAGTGACTTGGCAGAATTTAAGTCATTGGTTAATATGCATGACTAAATGCATGACGCGTAGGACGTAATCATCTTCTTTTTTGAAGTAACGTCTGTATTATATAAGATAAGAAGATAAAAACTGCACTCATACTTAATTTTCAGAATCGAAGACATCGCTATTATTATTATTATTATCTTAAAAGGTTAACCCACATTGACGATCTATATTTTTCTTTTAACAGAATGGCCTTCAATATTGATGACGAGATGAGTCATTTCCCCTGCAGTTTCAATCTACAAACTGGAAGAAAGATTTCCCTGGAACGTTTCCGCCATGCCAGAGACAAGGAGATGAAGGAGCTGGAACTCAAAGGCTCTACAATTGAAGAGAAAATTGCAAGTGAAGATCTGTCATCTCTCGAACTGTACGGCTCGATTCTGGAAGAGAAAATTAGAGGTTTGAATCTATTGACCTGGCTTTTGCATAAACTTAAGCATGTTAAAGAAGCAGAAATACTGAATAAGAAGATATTGCAGAAAACAGGAAACAATAATCTAACTGCGCTCGGTAATAGAGTGTTTATTCTTTTTGACCAAGGAGATACACTAGCGGTGATTAAACATTGCGAAGAACTTCTACAATTGACTGAGAAAGCAGAAAGTTTTGAACAAATAAAATATAACGCCTTGGCTGAACAAGCGTACAGCTTTAGTAAACTAGGCGGCATAGAAAATTACAAGCTAAGTATTCAGCTTTACACAGAGTGCATTAGCAAGTACCCGGAAAACTATCTTTGGAAGTACGGTCTTGGAATGATTTACAGACGGGTTACAAACTATGATCTTCAGTTCTCAAATAAGGATAAACTGAATGTCGCTGACATTACTGCTAAATGTCAAGACTTATTGAATGAAGTCGCGCGTAACGGTGACGACCGACTCCGTGGACATGCCTACGCCCAGCTAGCACAGCTGCTACATCAGGATGTGTGCGCCCATGCTTCGGAAATAACGAAGTTAGTCAATGAAGCCTTGAAATACGGCCGTAACAGTTCCACTGTTCTGACCTACTGTGGCATGAGTGTAAAGAAAATCAATACAGACCAGGCTATTGAACTTTTAAGGGCTTCTTTACAGATCAAAGAAATAGCGATGACTTATCATCATTTAGGATTAAGTCTTTTGATTAAAGCAGAATCTATTAAAAACAACGCCAACAGTCCTACAGAAAGTTTAAACCACAACAAGCTAAACTTTGAAGGGATTAGCGAACCATTTGACAGGGGCTCTCTGTGTCGTGTTGAGTCACTCAAAGAGTTTGTTCAAAGTCCGTGTACTACATTAGACAAAGAAAACGCACTAGTCAGGGAAGCAATACAGTGTTTTGAGAAATCTTTAGAAGTGTCTCACGGTGAGAACATCCCAGCGAAATTTGATCTGGCAGAAACACATTTTAAACTCAATGAATTTGATACCGCGCTAAAACATTACAACATAATGACCCGTATGTTAAGTTCCGACTATCTGGTGCGCAAAATAAGTGCGCATGAAGGGGCTGGTAGATGTCTCAAGGAGTTAAGCAAACTTCCAGACAAATCAGACAAACTGAAAAATCTAGCCGAAGACGAATTCAAAAAGGCACTAAACTTAGCAGCAGATCTAGCCTCAAAAAATCCAGAATATGCTGGTTGTGAGACAAAGGTGTGGCAAGTTTTTACAAGATTGATGGACGACGCAGAAGAGCTCTCTTCACCCGATGTAAAACAAAAGAGTACGTTGAAATACTTAGAGATGGCCAAAAATAAGGATTTTGAGCGAACTATTAAACAATTGTTAAAAGAAGGTCTTCTGCAAGATTTTGAAATGCTGCGAAAAGGACTTGATCGTCTGCTAGAGAAAGGCGATTATGAAAGTGCTTTGACCTTTCTTAGCATGGCCAGTACAAGGAGTGTATTTACAACCAATGTCTCCTGGTCAAGCGAGGAATTCGAAGCTCTAAGGTCAAAGACTTACACTCTAACAGCTTGGGACCGCTTGCAAAAAGGCAGCGCAGATTCCAGACGCGTATTTCAACAAGTGTTTCAACTAAAGTATAAGCAGTGTATAGGGATGGTCAGCGAGAGTGAAAAAGATGACCAGTCGGATGACCAGACATCGGTTTCAGACGTTCTAATTGTCAATGACGACTCTGCTGACTCTGAAGATGCGCCTGACGTCACAACTAGCATTGCAGTAACGTTAAGAGAAGTGCTTCAGATCGTTTTTGGTTTGGAAGTTACCAGGAATCTAGAGGTTAGCCTGACCTAACGTGTACGACTGTTTTTTTTTATTTTTTATTATCGAATGAACTGAGAATTTAACGTTAAAGTATTTTGTAGAACTAAACTTTAATTATAGTTGTAAAAGTTTGTACATGTACATTGCGACTTTATATCGGTATTATAAGAGACCATAATTACTTGAAGAAGTGGAAATATATCTGCTATACCTAATTTGCATATAATTTAAAATACATATGTACAGAAACAAAGTGGAGAACTAATAGCCTAATAACGCCTTAAAGTTTATTATAATTAGTATTAAGGGAAAAAAGCCAACAATGGGTTTACGAGTTAGCCTTGATTCGGTACTCCTCTTTCTTCTAAACTCAACCCTCTTGAGATATAACTCCTTGAATAACGCTTTCAAAGTTGAAAATGGATAGACATGTACTATAAACGAAGAAAATGTGCAGACATTAATAGTGAAATAATAGTGCCTCATAAAAAAGCACATATTTATTTAAATTCCTTCTCTATGAAGTTTATTATGTTTTGTAACAGGTATTGCCCGCTCTCAATATTTAATATTATTGATCAATTTTTAAAAATTACCCCGCCCCAATCCAACACCCCTGCGAAATATTCAGGTTAGGACGTCATCTTCTGGAGCGAAGGGGACGCAATCCAGAGCGCAAAACATTCGATCATGCAGCCATCCCTTTTTAAGCCATTTGTATTTTAAGTGTTATTGCTAAAAAATAGCGACATCATCATTTTTGTTTAGCTTGCAGCACTTTCAAGACCCCCCTAAGTGCAAGATGTAAAAGAGTGCCTCCAACGGGCCTCCATTAAAAACATTCACAACGTTTAAAAATCTCAATATCTGACTCTGAATCGTATCACACTCTCCCTTGGACGTATTCAAATTTAGATACAAATATCATCTTATTTCCCCATGGGCTTCTTTTATCAATAGTTTTCAGCAAGAGAATAGAGATAAAAATCTAAATTATATGTTTGACATGTTTCGAATGTTCCTTCAGAGTTGAAGATAATTTACAATTTACTCCCAACACCAAACCTCCCCATGATGAGGGGGGATCGTATGAACCTAGTACCTTCCAGAACAAAAACAAAATCTAATATAATACTCAGAGAAACACAAGGATAAGGGCACATTCCTCGTTCCATATGCTAGGGAAAATGTGTACAAATACTCCTTTTTCCCTAGTGCTATTAGAGCCTGAGCTAGCCAGGAAAAACAGTGACTTGGCAGAATTTATGTCATTGGTAAATATGCATGACTAAATGTAGCTCGTGTAGGACGTAATCATATTCCTCTTTGAAGTAACGTTTGTATTATATAAGATAAGATCAGTTAAGAAGTCAGGACGATAGTCCTGTGCGCATATCACACAATCATGCAGCCATCCGGATAAGTCTAAACCTCTATAACAAACGTTTATTCCTCTAGAGAGCTAATAATGAGCATATGAAGCTAGAGCTGCAGCTCCAAGAAATGAAGAGATATAACGTGGTCGTCTTACTTCTAGGAAACAATGATGCCCCGTAAGTGCCTTTTAGTTTTATCTTCATTCACATTTTAGTACTATTAAATTGTAGATCCGAAATAGGTTTAAAGGCTGAGGCAGGGACTGCGCTTGTTGTGGCATAGAGTTCGGAATTGACAGTGAACATTGATACTGACCATTGGGTAGACATAGCCCTAGACAGCACTAGATGCAGAGAGACGGTGACCAAGAAAGTTATGGACAGTGAAAAATCATGGGCCTCAGCTCTGGAAGAAATGCGTGCCATATATATAGTGGCTGGCTCCTCGACCACCAAAGCGAAAGTCACCTTGACCTGAGATATATTTGGACGGTAGCGTCACTCCAAAATAGGGCTCCACAGTCACACGAAAAAGTGTGCGAGATGAACCATAGACGTTCTACGACTGAATAGGCCAACAGTATAAAATACTAGATCAACTTATTGTCTAAGACAGCTAATATTTTGTTTTTGTATCTTATTACCAGTGACTATAACGAAATGATGAAAGCTGTGCACGCTGTGGGAATCTCCAGAGTATTGGCACTGAGCACTAGACCTCTAGAAAATGTACCACTTTGTCTGCGTGGGTATCAATGTATAGACCTGACCAAAACTGAATGGAAGCTGACTAATCAGTCTCCTGTATCGTGTGGGGAGGACGTTTGCGGTTTCTCAGAGAAAGACTCTAGAACTGAAATTATCATGAAATGCTTTAATGGTATTAATGAAGAAGTGATCAAATTGTTTTGTTTGTTAGTTAATGAAGACTTTGCGCGTTACAAGCCGAATTTTAAAACGACCGAGGAACGAATTCAAGTTTGTCCATAAAATATATTTTTTTCAATATGTGATATATTTGTATTATTTTATATACCAATTGTAGAGAACTAACAGATCTAGCATATAACCAGTATTATTTAAAACATGTAACATTTGATAATAGTGTGTTTGAATTGTGTGTATGCTATGTACAGAATGGAAAAAAAAATGTTTCAGTGTTTTCTACAACATAATCAATGTCATAGATTTGGTGTAAGAAGGAAAAACTAGAAGGGCTGAAATTTAAAAGAAGAATCTTTAGATTATTTGGTCATTTTGTGGGAAATAAAATTGGCCTTTTTTATGGTGAAGGTAGTATCAGCCATTGTGAGGGTGAAAGGTAGTATCAGCCATTAGAAGGATGTAAGGTAGTATCAGCCATTATTAGGGTGTAAGGTAGTATCAGCCATTGTGAGGGTCTAAGGTAATATCAGCCATTGTGAGGGTGAAAGGTTGTATCAGCTATTGTGAGAGTGAAAGGTGGCATATGCCAATATGAGGGTGTAAGGTAGTATCAGCCATTGTGAGGGTGTAAGGTAGTATCAGCCATTGTGAGAGTGAAAGGTAGTATCAGCCATTGTGAGGGTGAAAGATGGTATCAGCCATTGTGAGGGTGTAAGGTAGTATCAGCCATTGTGAGGGTGTAAGGTAGTATCAGCCATTGTGAGAGTGAAAGATGGTATCAGCCATTGTGAGGGTGAAAGGTAGTATCAGCCATTGTGAGGGTGTAAGGTAGTATCAGCCATTGTGAGGGTGAAAGGTAGAACTGGGTGTTGGGATGAAGTTGTGAGGACTAAGGATGTGTTTACAGGATTAAGATATAGAGTTGTGAACATGACTCCGTTGTGCTGGCCCAATTTTTGTGATCTCTTTTGGTAACTCATGGGATTGCATTAGAATGTACAACTGTGATCATTAGTGTATATTCTTTTAAAATTAAAGTTCTAACATAAATTAGCTATCATAATTTACATGCTATAGTGATAACTTTTACACTGTTTTAAGTTACAACTGTGATCATTACTGTAATTCATATTTATTGACATTGTAGTTGTTTTTTTTTTAATTGTACTAATTTATTTTACTTCGTGGTCGTATCTCTTTATATCACATGCTCCTTTACATAATTTAAACATTGTAATATTTTCTATGTGTAATAAATTCTTGTTTCACGATATGTTTTATTGTACAAGACAGTAGGTGCGATTGCTGAGTGATAAAGCGCTTGGTGTCCGAACTAGAGATTCCCTGGTTCGAATCCTGGTGAAGAATGAGTTTTTTTTATAATTTCAGTATGTTACGGCGCCTTTGAATCCACCCAGCTCTAATGGGTACTTGACATTAATTGACAATTAAAAATGCATTTTGTCGTTGGGCTGGCCACATGACACCCTCGTTAACTGT
>JAZGLO010006631.1:137500-282500 GCA_036873155.1 Biomphalaria sudanica | reverse complement strand
TCTCTGAATTCTTCGTCCTTTTTTCTATAAAAACAGATTAGATTCAATGTATCACTAGGCTAAGTTAAAATTAAATACGAAGTCAAAGAGGTGTAGGATAAGTATCGCCAAGCGGACTTTTCCTCGAGCGGATTTTTTCCCAGTTAGTAACCTCGATCGGGTTGATGGAAGATTCGAACAGATCAAAGAAAATATATCTAAAAATATGTTTTAATATTTAATTTTCACTATAAAGTCATTTTCTTTTTACTCCAGCGCAAGAACACCATCCAATGCACCATTTCCCACCCTCCATAGCTTCAAATAGTCTCTTTAGGCTGATGAGCAATCAGACTTAAAAATAGCCTTAAGCCCATTACCCATTTCCTTCACTACCGGGTAGTAAAAAAGAATAACTCCACACCGCCTGAGTTTGACCTCACCATGAACTTAGCCTTTTCAAGGAAAAGGAAATAGTATGTGTCGGAAGTAAAGAAAAAAGGTGCATGCGCAGTAGCAATATAGTAGTAATTTGGTAAACATTCAAATAAAAAAGTTTTAGCAATAAAAAGTGAACTGTTCGAACCTCTTGACAAATCGGGGCTGCTCGAACTTCGCACTTTACTATACCTTTTATTTGTATAAATAAATATTTAGGAGAAAAATTTTATAACAAATCCTCAACAGTCCATTCGTCAACTCTATACTACCGTTTTATTATCGTTTTTATTTGATTATGATAATCAATTCCTACTTTGGCTAATCGATACTTAAAGCATCTCGAGCAGGAATCAATGCTATTGTTTCAAACATATATCTTTCCAAACCGCGGGACCAATAATTGCTAATTAATTTGATGCGAACATGGATACTTGGTTAGTCGATCAACGACCCGTGTCAAGGGGACAGAACTCTTTGGGAGTTACTGAAGCGAGGCGAAGGTTTTTATATTGAAGAAAAAAAAAGACTAGACTAGATTGTGGCACTGACGGCAGTCACCCGGTGTAATTTGGAAATAGGTCTGACATGACTTATGGATGTTTTTTTAGGCTACGAATTATTCTGTTTTTTTGTGTTTTTTTGTGTGTTTTTTTTTAGTTGATATAAAAGGACAATAGTTTATTTCCTATTCTATTTTTTATCTTGTAATGGCGTGGTTAAAAAAAGGAACAAATGATCAAGGAATGAAATCAATTTTTTTGTAATAGGAAATAAAAAATAAAACAAAACTTCTTTGATTGTATGCTGGACGAAATGTAATAGTCACTAAGTAGGAGAATGTCAAGGACTTTCCTTTTCTCTCTCTTTCTCTCTCTTTCGCTATCTCTTTTTTTTCTCTCTATGTTTCTCTCTCTCTCTCTCTCTTTCTGTGTGATTTCATCACCTTCTCTAGGCTGACACACTCGCCAAGAGTGTGAGAACTAACTCACTAATAAACTCTGCACTCTATCCAGAAGAATTGAAGAAATTAATCGTAAAAAAAATAAATGAGAAATGGACGAGCTCTCATCCAAATCACAAGAAAGATGACGCTTACTATAAGCTATCCCGACAAGACCAACGTCTAATCTTTCGACTCAGGACCGGACACAACAGAATGCGACAACACATGTACCGGAAGCTCAAAATTGGAACCAGTGAAATCTGCCCATGTGGAGAATCACCAGAGAATGCCGACCACGTCCTCCAAAACTGCTCTCTATACCAAGAGGCCCGTATAAGACATTGGCCCCAAATCACCCCACTAGAAAAGAAACTCTATGGAGAGCTCCCTGATCTGGAGACCACTGCGCATTTTATCTCATGTATTGGTCTAGTCATCTGAACACTCCAACATAACAATGAGAACGAAGAAGAAGAAGAAGAATCACCTTCTCTCTGTTTCTATTTTTCTCTTCCTCTGTTTCTCTATTATTCTCTCTCTATCTCTTTCTATCTTTCTCTTTCTCTCTATATCTCTCTTTCTCTTTTTCTCTCTTTCTCTTCAGATTTCTCTCTTCGTGTCTCTCTCTCTTTCTCTTCAGTCTCCCTCTATCTCTCTGTGTGTTAATTTCCTTCTCTCTGTGTCTCTCTCTCTCTCACTCACTCTATCTTGTCTTACTCTCCTTCTTTCTATCATTCTAATTTTTCGCTCTCCTGTCTCTCCATCTCGATCTTTTCTTTATTTCTCTCTTTTAGGTGCCACTCTCTTCCGGGTTCGAATCTCGCTGAAGGCTGGGGATTTTTATATACGGGAGCTGAAGTCCACCCAACTCTAATTTGCAGCTGACTTATGTCGGGAAAAGTAAGGCAGTTGGTCGTTGTGCTGGTCACATGACACCCTGCTGGCCCAAGAAACAGCTGACCTTTACTGACGTATATAATTGTATTCGTTTATGATCGCAGAAAATAAGTCTACCTTAACTCTTACAGTGCGGCGTTACTCTCAGCAAGTAAATCCCGGAAAGCTTCATTTTTTTTCTATCAAAATAATTCGCACTGAAAGAGTTAACTCATACATGACCTAAATACTTTTCCCTAGTATAGCTATAAGAAGAGAAGTCCCATTGCGTTTTGTTTTTTCAAAATTTCGGGCAGTTTTCAAATCTAAGTTAATCTAAGTTAATCTAAGTTAAACACAATAATCTTCTCTTCGCTTACAAGCAAAATGTTCGTGTTTTTGTTTGAGTTTTTTTTCTGAAAGACAACATGCACCGTCAAGTTATCTATTTGTAAATATATCTCCTTTTGTGAGAATATATGTCATGGGAACATATTGTGACATAGGCCTACCGAATAGCATTCTAATTTGCAATATAACAAGTATAAATAGTACATCAAAATATATATCTAGCAATTGAATGTCATTTCACTAGATGCTTTCGTTTAAAATATTATTTTTTTAACAATTTCTGTAATTCTATGAGTTTCAAAACATACATTCAGTCGAATCATGATGCAATGGTTGTAATCCAAATAATTGGCACGTATTAGTAGCATCAAAAACATTATTTTATCATTTTCCTACTCCATAAATCTTGACTTGCACAATTGTTTCGCACTCTAATGTATTGCGTGTACAGTTTCATTATTGCAACGAGTCTCTCGATTGAGCTTTGCACAAATTCTATTAACAATCCAGATAATGATTTCGACATAAGACTGTACGCAAGATGTTCCTGTGCGTTTACTTATTCATTCAACTCTTTACTGAAGACACAGAAACATTTGAGTCGAGTGCGGGAATTCGCGTTGATTGCATGCACAATATTAAACGGACGAAATATGCCAAGCCACAATTTTTACTGTCTGACCAATTAGACATTTTGTTTTCTAAAGATATACAAAAACAAATTTCTAGGAAAATCGTTTGAGCTCTTTTCGAAATATTGTCCAACTTTTTGAACCCATCTAGAGTTTGCAAGCTAAGAGGATGAATTGTATAAGATAAAAACGTGTATAGCACTTCTGATGTTAAAGAGCCAATAATCAAATGAAAAACTAAAAAGTTCAAGAGCCAAAAATTCAATAAAAAACTAAAAAGTTCAAGAGCCAAAAATTCAATGAAAAACTAAAAAGTTCAACTCTCTGTGACACCAATGTTCTAAGATTTGGGCAATAAATTGGTTTGTTTGTAAAATGTTGTACATGTTTCGGATGTTCTTTCAGAGCTAAAGATAAACTACTTCCTGGTCCAAACCTCCCGCAGGACGACGGGGGATAGAAGAGGGAAGAGTACAAACCCAGGACCATCGAGTCGACTGAACGCACGACCAGCCAGGTATCCAATTAGCAACTGTCAATTACGGATGCACTTAAGATGTCAAGCCATGTACTCCTGTCATCTATGAGATTGTCTCTTCCAGTGTATTTTGACGAAATCACTTATCAGTTATAATACTAAAAATAAACTTAAAGGGGGATAACGCAAATAGAAAAAAATTTCTGAGCTGTAAAAATGTATGTCCACAAAAAATAAGAAACAATTTACTTTAATCCGATGACTCTTCCCTGGCTATGTTTTTGTGAACATAATGGGTAGAAAAATTCCAATGCTGTTTTTTTTTTGTTTTTTTTTTATTAAGAATGACAACTGCTAAATATTATTTGCTTACAGTAAAAGAATCCGTTTTTTCTTACCATATAAGAACTGAACATAAATGACTGCAGGATTAGGATAAATTGATGTAGATAGATAATCAATGCCACCAAAGCAATTTTTACCAGGGTAAAGAAATTTTATATGACACAAATTCGTATGTGATCGCTCATAACGGCTATAATCATAAACTAACCATCAGAGAAGGAAATAAACCAGGACAATTTTAGCCAAACATACAATTATTTCTAGTTTAATACATTTTTTTAAAATAAGAATATGGAGCAAGGTCACTTCCTATAATTGTTAAATTTGTAAGATAAAAATATTGAATACTCTTGTCAACGATTGATCGCGAGAGGGTCAAGTAGATGTTTTTCTTCATCATCAATTAGTCTGACTATCACTGCTACTAAATAGTTAAAAAAATACTACTCATGATAACATTGCATTTTTTTGTAAAATAAAACTATATTTCATTATATACTAACAAGGAAATTAGTGGGCAAATTGATTTATATATGAAATGATAATGGCATGAACGGTTTGATTATCTGCTTGATTGGTTTCTATTGATGATGAGCTGAACCAATGAGAGCGCTGCCAAACCGGCATGAGGGTCACGTGACTTTTTAAAAGCATGAGCCTCAGCAGACGACGGGATTCGATGAAATTATTTTTCACTCAAGCTGACAGGCAAGTGAGTGTTACAGCGACTGGTGACGTATTGTAATCGTCTTATACCTTTTATAAGCGTGTTTTAAAAGAAATGTATTGTTATTTAAATGTAAATGTGTTTATCGCAAGGGTTACGAAATGCGCGAGAAAAATAAACGCATTGCACTTAAGAAGGGAAATAAGTTTATAGTTTTTACTAACATATGGCTAGACGCGTACTCTTAAATTTCTATGTAAACAGTTGGATATTTGATAAACATTTGAACAAATAATTAGTTTGTGTTTAATCTGTAGACTGGAGATGTCGTTAAAGTCTGTTTTCTTTTTCTTTCGTTTAAACTCCGTTGTCTTTCTCTCTTTCTTTCTCTCTCTCTCTCTCTTCTTGTCTGTCTCACACTCTTTTTCTCTCACTTTCTCTCTCTCTGTGTCTCTCTCTTTATTTCTTTCTCTCTCTGTCTCTCTCTTAGTATGCCATTCTTTCTGTTTCTCTCTCATTCGCTTTATATATTTCTCTCTCTCTCTGTATGTGTTTCTCTCCCATTCTCCTCTTCTCTCTCTATCTTTCTCTCTCTATGTCTCTCTTTCTATCTCAATCTTTCCATCTCTCTCTCTGTGGGTCTTTCTCTCTGTCTCTTTCTCTTTGTCTATGTTTTTCTCTCTTTTACTCGTTTCTCTTTCTCTCTCTCTCAATATCTCTTTATATTTCTTTCTCTTTCTTTCTCTTTCTCTCTCTCTCAATATCTCTTTATATTTCTTTCTCTTTCTTTGTCTTTCTCTCTCTCTCAATATCTCTTTTTCTTTCTTTCTCTTTTCTTTTTCTCTCTCTCTCTCTCTGTCTCTATCTCTCAATATCTCTTTATATTTCTCTCTCTCTCTGTCTCTCTCTCTCAATATCTCTTTATATTTCTCTCTCTCTCTCTGTCTCTCTCTCTCAATATCTCTTTATATTTCTCTCTCTCTCTGTCTCTCTCTCTCAATATCTCTTTATATTTCTCTCTCTCTCTTTCTCTCTCTCTCTTTTTCTTCCTTCTCTTTTTCCTTTTGATTGTTTCCTGTCGTCTTGGTTTTCCCCCTGAATAGAAAGAACGAGCTCCACTTCAAAGCGTCTCGTGAACTACATATCTAGTAGCTGCATGATATAGACATCATAGTTACACATTAGTGAACCGAATACACCCTCTTCACAATACATAAATACATCACCCCCCACACACACACACACACACTTGTACTGATATTTTGTCTGTCTTATTTTATATGACACAAATTCGTATGTGATCGCTCATAACGTCTATAATCATAAACTAACCATCAGAGAAGGAAATAAACCAGGACAATTTTAGCCAAACATACAATTACCTCTCAAAACACATTCTTATGTGATACTACAAATGCGAGTCAACATGACACCACTGTTACAGTCAAGTTTAAAGTCAATGTTAATTCGAACCCCATGTGGGGGTAACCGTTGCTTCAGGGCGACACGCTTGGTCAACGTAGCCAGCGTCTACGTCCGTGACTAGTCTGATTGAATACCATTGCGACTAATCCAAGTCGTTAGGGCTTCCGTTCAACACTCCAAGTGGGATGAGTATTTTCAGTCTAGCGACGTTACTTTTAGTTCTGACAAAGAATGTCAAAGATCAAGGTGACATTACTATTTTTAGATCGTGCATGTCACCGGAAGTTCCTCTTCTCTGACTTTTTTTTTTCTTTGTCGTACCTTTCGCTGATAACTTAATTTAACGATTTGACGTACTCAAATATCATGTGATTTTTTAGATACTACACCAGACAAGAAGTTCATCTTCTCTATGCTATAATTATTTTCTTCTTATTATTCTCTATTAAAACTTAGATTCAATGAAGTACTAAATTATTATGTGTAATTTTTTTTCATACTGTTTCAAGTGCTTTCCAGTGATTGTTTCAAAGGGGATTTTGTTTTCTTTATTTAAAAAAAAATTGTTTAAGTAATAGGGCATCCACAGTGGAGCATATGTTTAGTTAATTCTGCACACTTCCTGAGTTACCCTGCCATGTTTTGTTAACGAGCTCTGCAGACGATCGTAGGTTGGGTTTTGAGAATATTCTATTTACCTGTCTTCTTATGAGTTCAGTCAGTTAATTTGTTGCCATTAATAACCCTAACTCAGTTTATGTTACAGTGCATGTAGAATAGCCTCCCTTGGTTGTTTGTTTGTTGTTATAAAAAGTTTCTCGTCTACTGTGGTGTAAGGGATGTTACCTGTTTCTCGGTCACACATTAGTTTAACTCTTAACAGTTTTACTATATCCCCTTTGAAACTGGTTTGGTTTACTGTGGTAGTACATCTTTTTCAACCTGTCTTAAAATTGGTTTGGTTCATTGTGGTTAACTAGTTTAGTTATCTTTGGAAAGGCGTCTGTTCGGGATTTATTCTTAGCAGTTATGGCAACTTTTTTTTTGAAAAATATTAAATATTACGTTTTGAAAACGTTTCGATACATGTTCATATCTCAATGATATCTGTATTCAATAACCCAAATTGATTGAAGCACTTACCAAGTGGTAAAGCGCTTGGCTTCCGAACCAGAGGACCCCGGGTTCGAATCCTGGTGAAGACTTGGATTCTTTATTTCCGGATCTTTAGGGCGCGTCCATTTCTAATGCGGAGAGTAAAGGTGTTTGGTCGTTGTGCTGGCCATATGACACCCTAGTTTACCGTGGACCATAGAAACATGACCTTGCACATCATCTGCCCCCATAGAGCGAAAGGGAAAATTTTATAATATATAGTTTATAAAACAAAATATTGCAGTTCAAATTTTTTAAAAATTAATCAATGCTCCTAATTTGTCAAATCAAAGCCCCTTAAATCTCTAATGAATTGTTTCTGTATCAGTAATGTTGAATAAGGGGCGCTCGAAGCCTTTTTTATTTTATTTTTGGCATGTTAAGGGCCGCCCCTGACTAAAGTTGGGGAAAGCAAAGTCGATTAGTCGTTGTGCTGCCCACAGAAAGAGATCACATTGAATGGTCACTTTTGACAGTGAGTTAGATCTTACTACATAGCCAAACCAGCTCAGTTTTGTCTCTTTACAGTATATAGAAATCCTTCCTTTCTGTAAAAGTATGCACTTTTTTGTCTTCATGTCCTGGTATCTGATAGTATATTGAATGAGAAATGTGCCTCTATCTTGGTATAATTCTGAGTATTTTATTACTTTTTCCCTGTTTTTATATTATTGCTTTGTTAATTTTCAGACTTCTGTCCTGAAGTGTTTTTGATTTTACACACTTTACTAGCGCCTTTAGTAATATCATATGTTTTGTCCAGTAGTAGTGATTTGAACTGTTCTGTTACTATTTTTTGTAAGACTTGGTATATCATATGTTTTGTCCAGTAGTAGTGATTTGAACTGTTCTGTTACTATTTTTTGTAAGACTTGGTATATCATATGTTTTGTCCAGTAGTAGTGATTTGAACTGTTCTGTTTCTATCTATTGTAAGACTTACTATATCATATGTTTTGTCCAGTAGTAGGGATTTGAACTGTTCTGTCTCTATTTATTGTAAGACTTTGTGTAGATGCAGCTATGGAAGCTATAAAATGTTAATTTGTTTGGACTCGTTTTGCTAAAGATAAATCTGAGGTTCCTTGTTAATTGTGTCTCCCCCCCCCCCTCTTGATTTTTGCGTGCGTGCAATTTATTTTGTTTACATTCGTCTACACAGCAGTAGATTAGTGAGTTTGTTTTTTTTGGCAAGGATTTTAAAAGATTTCTGGCTAACTAGAAACACAAACACACACAGACATACAAAGTTATCATAAATTTTAGAGACACTGAATTGCCAGGTTGGCATCAATATTTTGAAACTTTTCTTTAAAGCTTTGGAACTACAAATTCAATGATAATATAGCTTTGAGTTCAAGGGACAAAGCTTTTGATAAAATGGAAGCAGTAGTAGATGTTTCTTTACAAATTAATGGCATCTATGCTATTTGAAATGTACTTGTACTTATCCTAGGTATGTTTATGGTTTATTATAAGACAAAGGTTGAATGGACGAGATTTCACTTTCATGTGTTTTAAAATGTTTCGGATGTTCCTTCAGAGTTGAAGATAGTTACTTCCTAGTCCAAGCCTCCCGATGTACGACGGGGGATGAGAGCGGGCAGGGTTTGAACCCGAGATCATCGATAAATCCGAACGAAAGTCCCGCGCTCAAACCACACGACCAGGCAGCCATCCATTCATGTGTTTTAAATGTGTGTACCCAATTTTTACGGCAGTTTTACATATCGGTGGGGTACTATTATTATCATATATGGCATGCGTTGAGAATTAATAAAATTCAGTGCATTTAAATGCTTTGTTTTTAAGTTATAATTAGGGTGGATGTCCTCATGTGAATGCACAATAGGAAGCTTCCCTTAATTTGTTACATGTTCACATCACTATATGTTATTTGGTCTTTATCTCTTACTCTATAGGAGTTATCTATTTTTTCCCCATTTCTCTATTTTTCTTTCTATTTTACTTTTATTCCCCTTTCTTTTTGTCTCCCTTGTCTTCTCTTTTCGCTTCTTTTTCTCCTTTATGGTTTATAAAAAGGGTTAGCATTGTTTCGCTCTCTCCAAAGAACATCGCACTAGATTACTTTCCCCTCAAGTCCCCTGCGCACACAGCACTACAGCCCCCCCCCCTCTCCATTACACAGCAACATTCAAAGCCTGTGAATAATTTATACTTGATACAATGTGACGTATCACAATCAAGTTTTACTTCTTTTTTTTTTTTTTGGAAGCTGCCAGTGTTTCCCCAAACTTTTTCCTTAACGGAACACTTTCGAACATTCAGTTTATTTATCGGAACACTTTGCATATGTTGTTGTTTTATTTTTGAGAGATAAATTCACGTGGTTGCCTGAATGTTAATTATCCCAGTAGTTCGTGGGACACCTATTCAGGCAGAAACGGCCCTAACAATGGCGAGGCCCTAACCGAAACGGATTGCGCGGGGGGGCCCCATCATGGGTAGAGGTAAACACAATGTCAAAATTAAAATTTTGTATTAAAAAATTAATTCGTCTCTGCAATACATTTTTATTAAATGAAAGCTGGCAGTGTCTTTTTTTTTATCCCACATAGGATTGGCACAACGAAATGACAATTTTTGTCTATTTTTCAAGAGATTTTTATGAGTTTTCAGGATATTTTAATAATTTTAGGACTTTTACTTATATTTTGGAATTCAGGAGATTTCCGGGAGGCGCTGTAAAATTAGGAAGCCGCAGAGACCTATATATAAGTTATAATAATTTAATTCGATAATTCAGACATGAAATTAGCGCGGGGCCTATGAAACAGTGCTCACTGCGGCCGCATAGGTTGCAGAGGCCTAAGGTCTGCCCTGTATTCAGGCTTCGCGGAACTCTAGGATTCCGCGGAAAATAGTTTGAGAAACACTGCTGTGTACAATACAGTGCTAATTGTACAAACAGCATCCCAAGTTCTAAAAGGACATCAAAAGGCTTGAACAGACTCTAATGACACGTAGCAAGTTTAGAGGGGTATTTAGGAGATCAATAGTACAGGGTCAATTGTTTACGTGATAATTCAGGCACTGGGCGATGTGGCATCTACCTGCTCCCGTGAAGGTTAGTTATATAGTTTACTGACCGGAAGAGTATAGGTCTCACAAAATAGTATCAAGAGCAGATGATACTGATTATATTCATTCATTGGGAATACCCATAAATCACAATTTTTAGCTGTATCCGGTGTATGAATTACATTTCTTGTATTGAGGATTTTCGTTCATGGCGGAATACCCATAAGTCACAAGCTTTTTGGTGTATCCAGTGTACTAAGTGAATTTATGTTTTTAAAAAGTAACATGAAATCTATTATTAGGCTTTAAAGCACCACTGAATCAATTTTGTTACTCTCATCCGCTGGTAACTTCTATTCAGTTGACAAGGTTGATATTCAATTTAGCGACCTTGGCATTGGTTAGTTGATCGTGAAAAATAGAGGTGATTAGTGACATGATGATTAGAGATCAAACTTTCAAGTTTATATAAAAGTGTTTTTCTTATTTTTAAGTACAGTGTGTTTTCGGCAATTGCTCAATTGGGAGTTAAGGTTTTTACATTACATTTTGTTAGTTTATTATGTGGGAGATTTCTTTTTATCTTTCTTCAGTATTCGTGATGATAATAAAATTGTCATTACATAATACAGGCGACATCACAACAATGAGATGAAGACTTCTGAGGATGCAGTCGTCAAGACTGAATGTTTTACAATGTCCAGCTCGCAGAAGGGGTGCGGTGGCTGAGTGGTTAAACGCTTGGCTTTCGAATATGGGTTCCTGGGTTCATATCTCGATGAAGACTGCGATTTTGAAATTTGGTATTTTTTTAGGGTGCCCCTGAGTCCTTCAAGCTCAAATGAGTACCTGAGTTTAGTTGGGGTAAAGTAAAGGTGGTTGGTCGTTGTGCTGGCGGCATGACACCCTCGTTAACCCTTGGCCAAAGCAACAGATGCCCTTAACAACCTCTGCTCTATACATCGCAAGGTTTGAAAGGGGAACTAATTCACACAAGAGAACCGTTTTAGAAACAAAAGCGTTGGGAAAGTTCCAAATATTTATCATACCAAGAAAATAGTCAATTTTATAGAGGCAGGTTTGTAAAGAAAAAATTTAAAAAATCAGAAAATAGTCTACGTTTCATCAAGAAACTGTTTTGGTGGAGAGTGTAAGACTTCTTTGTCTTTACGAGGGATGAGATGACAAGTTTCGGCTAGAGATGACACATTTTGGCTAAAGATGTCACATTTTAGCTAGAGATGACACATTCTGGCTAACGATGTCACATTTTGGCTAGAGATGTCACATTTTGGCTAACGATGTCACATTTTGGCTAACGATGTCACATTTTGGCTAAAAAGGTCTCACTTTGGCTAGAGATGTCACATTTTGGCTAGAGATGTAACATTTTCGCCTAGAGATGTCACATTTTGGCTAGAGATGACACGTTTTTGCTAGAGATGACACATTTTGGCTAGAGATGTCACATTTCGGCTAGGAATGACACATTTTTGCAAGGAATACAAAAACAATTACACGTCTTAGCTAGGGATAACACATCTTTGCTAGGAATGACACTTTGTTACAGAGGATGACATATCTTTGCTAGGAATGACACTTTGTTACTGAGGATGACATATCTTTGCTAGGAATGACACTTTGTTACTGAGGATGACATACCTTTGCTAGGAATGACACTTTGTTACTGAGGATGACATACCTTTGCTATAGATAACTGTTTTACATCTTCTTCTTTTACATTCTTTTTAGAATAAAGGCGCGGCAAAAGTGTATTATTTAGATTTCATCTTCATTCATTAATATCATGAAAACTGAAATGGTTTTTTTTTTGTTCATTCAATGTTTTAACTAATGAAGATTTCAGAATTCTGGCCGCAAATCCAAAATCGCGCATAGTTCATTGTTCACAGGCCTCTACGACGGGGAAACGAGCTTAAGGTGTAAACTGCCCACAGGTTGTGACGTCGCAAGTCAGTGTTCTGGCCTTCTTTAACTAGTGGTCTCGCCCACCCAACTGTAATTGGTACCTGACTTTAGTTGACGAAAAAGTAAACCAAAGAAACAGATCACCTTAACATCGTCTGCCCTATAGATCGCAAAGTTTGAAAGATGAACTTTTCATTTATCTTAACTTCTTTCGAAGACGAGGCTTATTAATATATATATATATATATCGTGTTATTTATTTGCAGGTTGGAATGGGGTTTGTCACTGGAGTCCAATGACGCCATTACAATCAAACACAAGAGAGTTCCGTACATGATGGCGACGACGACATCTATTCATCATTTCACCCGATTATTTCCGCATCAATCAGACTTACACCATAAAGATGACAATCTGTCTTCACCAATCTTAGTTCTGCATGATAATCTATATTTTATTTAAAGCGAAAGATATTACTCTAGGTTTCACATGAATGACAAACATGAGATGTACATTTGATTAACAGAGTTACAGCAAAAGAACATCTAATGCCGAGGACCTAGACGGTGAAAAGGGAACTTAAACCGACCACTACTAAACAACGGTTTAGTTGAATGTTGCAAAATATGTAGGTCACAGCTTGGACCGCGTAGCAACGTGATATACTGCACTCTTCCTTTAATGTTTAGACTAGTCTTCTTATTCTTATCTGCATTCTTATTATTAGTTTTAGTGTTAGATAAGTCAATAACACTATTGAATAAACCATCCATCCATTTTATCTGATGAAAGACTAATATATACTTATCATAACAAGTGTCAAAAAGGCTTATAACAGTCATGTAGACATAGGTTTATAACACATAAGTTGCGCAGTGGTTTTAGTTTTTATATTCTTTTAAAATATTGTTTGTCCATACCAATTTAAAATGTCTTAATGATGCTTGAGGTTTAATTAATTTCATTATAGAAAAAAAAGCCAGGTGAAAATCTAATGGATCCCACGTTTACCATTCGAGTTTTTGAAGAACTCACGACGCTAGCAGACGAGAACATTACGCGAAGACACGGTGTGTATGAAACGAGTCCACTAGTTAGTGACTTTACCAGGTCAATGTTTATATTAGTCAATCACGTGGTCATCAGCACAGGTTTCGACCTGTTTGGCACAGTCGGAAATATCATCAACATAGCTGTATTTTTAAAACAGGGCCTGCGCAAGTCTATGAATCTAAGCTTCTTCGCTATGTCCATCTCTGACCTGTGCGGGCTGATCTTCCAAATTTGGCATAACTTTTGTCTGAACCCATATGTTGAGGGCATCGATTCACCGGTGGAGTTTATTGAGGTCCAGTACTTAACGGCAGGCTGGCCCAACGCTGTGTTGGTCAGGATAACCTGCTGGATTACTGCCTACATCACGGCAGAGAGGTGCCTGTCCATCGCCATACCACTTAAGATTAAACAGGTCATCACTTTTAATAGAACCGCTGTGATCATTGTTTTCATTTACATTATAAACATGGCATCCATCGTCCCTCTTTATTTCTCGGCCTACTTCAGTTGGAATTTTTACCCGGAACAGAACAGAACGAAACTCGGAATTTCGTTTCGGAGTAATAAGCTAGAGATCGAGAGTCTGATTTTTACGTTTCAGGCATCCCTGGCTATAATCGCCTTCGCCTTGGTCATTATTTTCACCGGCGTACTCGTCATCAAGCTAAAGCAGAAGTCAAAATGGCGTCGGACTGCTACCTCAGACAAGGATCAAAACGAGGCCATGTCATCTCGCGAGAGAAAGACGGTGAATATGGTCATCGTTGTGGCAATAGTTTTGATCGTCTGCTACACCCCTGCCGTGATCTGTTCCATCACGACCTCTATCACGCCAGACTTTGGCATCACGGGCAAACAGGCCAACATGTTCCATGTCATCTGGTCATTCGGCTTTCTCTTCCATTCCATCAACGCCAGTATCAACGTGGTCTTGTATTATAAGATGAGTTCTAAATATAGAACAACGTTCCACCAAATATTCCGGAAGTGCGCTGGCAAACCAGCAGACGACACCGAAGAGGATCGCGGGAACAGCTGTAAGACTAGCCAGACGACGCTGTATAGTGTAAACCACGAGGTAGTGGTGACGTCGTAATTTCTGCAAGGTACTTACTTCCTGTTTTATGAAAGAAAGATTGACTGGAGGTCACGTGGTTTGTTTACGCTGCACTTGGAGCTATTATTGTCTCTTCTAGTTTAACAAGAAACAAAATTTTAAAAAAATTATGTACTTACTAGTTTTAGTGTTATTTCTCGTTCTAGATACTTTCAGAGATATCACAGCTACATATTCGGTGCTGAAACAGGCTGGAGCTAAATGCCATTCTCCATGCAGGCCTCATTTTGAATAATGGAGGTAAAAAGGCAAAGGCAGAAAAGAAAACAATTAAAAAAATTAGTGGTTTTTTAAAGGGGGATAACGCTACATTTAGTTCAATATCTCTCAACACATTAGAATTGTTCCCTTTACATGAAAAAAAAAATCATTACTAATAATTAATCTTCTAAGTTAAGTAACAAAAAAAACTACCAATAATTAATTTATTAAGTTTAGTGCAAGAAATAATTGTGTAAAGTTCTTTGATTCGAACATGGCAATTAAGAGAAACAATGTTACCAAAAATTGTATGAGACAGACTAGCAGACAGACAAAGTTGATAATACCCAGGAAAGAAAATGTAGAAACAAGTCTCGCAGAAACTTCCAGATCTAAAAAGATAATTTGAGTAAAGAATGGGCAAGTGGCCAATGTGTCATTTGGTACTGCTGAGAAGTAGAACTTCTAAGTGTCATGCTGCACTGCTAAGTGTCATGTGGTACTTCTAAGTGTCATGCGGTACTGCTAAGTGTCATGTGGTACTTCTAAGTGTCATGTGGTACTGCTAACTGAGAATTAGCACTTCTAAGTGTCATGTGGTACTTCTAAGTGTCATGCTGCACTGCTAAGTGTCATGTGGTACTTCTAAGTGTCATGCGGTACTGCTAAGTGTCATATGGTACTTCTAAGTGTCATGTGGTACTGCTAACTGATAATTAGCATTTCTGTCATGCGGTACTGCTAAGTGTCATGTGGTACTTCTAAGTGTCATCTGGTACTGCTAACTGAGAAGTAGCACTTCTAAGTTTCATGTGGTACTGCTAAGTGTCATGTGGTACTGATAGGTTTCATGTCGTACTGCTAACTGAGAAGTAGCACTTCTAAGTGTCATGCGGTACTTCTAAGTATCATGCGCTACTGCTAACTGAGAAGTAGCACTTCTAAGTGTCATGTGGTACTGCTAAATGTCATGTGGTACTGATAAGTTTCATGTCGTACTGCTAACTGAGAAGTAGCACTTCTAAGTGTCATGTGGTACTTCTAAGTATCATGCGCTACTGCTAACTGAGAAGTAGCACTTCTAAGTGTCATGTGGTACTGCTAAATGTCATGTGGTACTGATAAGTTTCATGTCGTACTGCTAAGTGTCATGTGGTACCGCTAAGTGTCATGCGGTACTTCTAAGTGTTATGCGGTACTGCTAAGTGTCATGTGGTACTTCTAAGTGTCATGTGGTACTGCTAAGTGTCATGCGGTACTGCTAAGTGTCATGCGGTACTTCTAAGTGTCATGCGCTACTGCTAACTGAGAAGTAGCACTTCTAAGTGTCATGTCGTACTGCTAAGTGTCATGTGGTACTGCTAAGTGTCATGTGGTACTGCTAAGTGTCATGCGGTACTTCTAAGTGTCATGTGGTACTTCTAAGTGTCATGTGGTACTTCTAAGTGTCATGTGGTACTTCTAAGTGTCATGTGGTACTTCTAAGTATAGTACTTCTAATTGTCACGTTGTAACTGTCTGCAAAATCAAATTCGAAAAAAAAAATCTTTTGGTTTACCGAAAGCACTTTATCAAACTGTACAATTGAAGGTAAAAAAACAACATTTCATGAAAACAAATTTGAATCGACCTCATTCACCAATTGTAAACAAACAACATTTAGCCACGTGACAATATTGATCAAACAATGAACATTACGTATCACGTGACAGACTTTATGAATTGCGTAATTTGTATAGAAGATATAGAGAACCACGTGGTGAAATGTTGTTGGACCACGCAATTAATTTTTTTTTAACTTCCATTAAAAATATTTTATTACGACCTTGCCCTAACTTTTGAAGTATTTGCTAGTCAGGAACAGTAACTCTTGAAAGAATAGATCGTCAAGTTTGTATTTGTTACCTCCCCGAACCCCCCCAAAAAATCAGTTATCCAGTACAGTTATCCGTGATATAAGCGAGAGAGGAGGGAGTGAGGTTTTCAAGGGGGCACAAGAGCAAAGGGAAACAAAAATGGAAATAATACATGACATACAGCATTGTTTCGTTTCAATGTAATAAATCAAACATTTTCAAGAACTCATATACAAAAAAAAAACAAAAAAAAAAACACTTACTATCGCCATTTTCCTTCTTTTTTCCATGAGCGGTTCAGTCTTACTCATAGTTGCTGATGTCAGCATAAAATTAGTTGCTTAAATCAGCATAAAATTGGTTGCTTAAATCAGCATAAAAATATAGTTAGCAGACTATATAGGCGCGGTGGTAAAGTGCTTATTTTCCGAACCGGTGGTCCCGAGTTTGAATCCTGGTAAAGACTGGATTTTTTTTTATTTCGGGAGTCCACCCAGCTCTAATGGGTACCTGACATTAGTTGGAAAAAGTAAAGGCGGTTGGTCGTTGTGCTGGCCACATGACACCCTCGTTAACCATAGGCCACAGAAACTGATGACCTTTATAACATCTAGCATCTGACCACAAGGTCTGAAAGGGAAACTTTACATTAGCAGACTTAAAGTAACTGATTTGCATGCATGATTAGATGAACAGGCCGATACAAGTAGGACGTAGTTATCTTATCTTGTCAAGTCATGTCCGTAATTGTTCGTATTGTTGAGATTAGGATTTGGTGACCTTATTATGAAACAAACATTTTTGGATCTGGGTCTAGTTAATTCAGACACTAAAGACGCTTTAAAAAATAGCAATGTTGAACTTTCTTTTAGGTTTAAATCAGGTTTATATCAGTTTTATGAGTTTAGTAAGATAGATTAAATTTCTACAATGAATAGCCGAATATGTATATTAAATCTTGTGAAGTAGCACTTTTCCAATCTTGCGATCTAAAGTGCAGATGATGTAGAGGTCACCAGTATCTGTGTTTGACGATTTTCGAGGGTTTCATGTGGCCAGTACAATGACCAACCATCTTTACTTTCCATACTAATGTCGGGTATCCATTTGAGTTAGGTGGACTCGGGAGCTTTCGAAAAATTCTGAAATTTAAATTCTAGTCTCCTTCGAGATTCAAATCCAAGATCCTTTGGTCCAAAAGCAACGCGCTTGACCACTCAGCCAGAGCGATACTTCAAAAAAATTATCTAGTTTCCTTTTCAAAGAGGATGCCTAGGTTTCAGCAAATTGTCAAAAGGTGATTAAAGTTTTTTTTTTTTTTTCTCGAAATAATATTTTTATTCGACATGTATATCTCGAAAGATTGTGTCGCCTTTGTAAATGCATGGTGTTGTAAAAAAAATAATTTAAAAATAATTCTAATATTGTTTAACGAGCTCAAGTAAGTCCTTCATATTGTTGAAAGATAATTGACATCATCGTCCAAACCACCGATCGACAGTCCAAAGCGCACACCCCATGACTAGGATACCCTCGTTTTACTTATACCTATCTTTTATAAGCTATGCCCCAGCAATAAAATGCTCAATAAAGTTTTGAGACAATGAATGTAAAACATTTGGTTCTATATTGAATGAATATAAAGTTACGGTGCATAGGACCAGTATGAATAAACCAAGTGACTTGACTTGTCCTACCAGATGATAGGACCTATAAGAATATAACAAGTGAGAACATAAAACTAAAATGTTATTTAAACTTGGCTGTGCCAATAGTAGAATATGCATCCTCTGTTTGGGACCCCTCAACTCAAGAAAACATTAAGAAACCGGAACAGACACAAAATAGAGCAGTGAGATTCATAACAAACAAAAATACACATTTGACTAGAGTAACACCTTTAGTAACAAGGTTACAAAGACAGTTTGTGTGAAAACACAAACTCAAAATCGGCCCCCGAAGTGGTCCACCTAGAGTCATAAAGTCTTCACCAGGATTCGAATA
This sequence comes from Biomphalaria sudanica, assembly GCA_036873155.1. Classification (NCBI taxonomy): domain Eukaryota; kingdom Metazoa; phylum Mollusca; class Gastropoda; family Planorbidae; genus Biomphalaria; species Biomphalaria sudanica. Next base: position 264,003 of record JAZGLO010006631.1, on the reverse strand, counting down.
CGGGACTTCCGGTTCCAAGTGCTTTACCCCTCAGCCACAGCATCTCCATTTATTCATTTAGCGTACACTTATATTTTTTAAATAATAATTATTAACATTAACCATGCCTTTAAAATAAATAACATGTTACATGTAATAAAGAGAAACTAAAAAAGATTTATTCTTCTAACAAAATCAGACAAATTGGCAATACGAACAAAAATTAATCTTGACCTACTTTAGACTTTAGGTCTAGGTGGTGAGCTAGCTTAGAACTGACTTGGACAAGACTTTCCCCTCTAAAATAAAAATTAAATATCTCCATTGCAATTTGCCATACAATCTAGATCTCGATATAGTTAGATCTAGACCTAGTTATAGAACTTTAATCTAGACCTAGATTTAGATAAAAAAAACTAGATCTAGACTAGAATTCGTATGACTTTACACGTTTAATCTAAAAATGACTAGACCTAGGCCAATGTTATGATTAGGAAGTATAGGCCTTTTGGTACAGGTTTATGTTGTAGACCTACTATGCTGTTTGTATCCGAGTTACTTCTTAATGTGATACTTCTGCTTATATAATAAATAAATCTGCACCCCTAAGCTGTCAGAAGATAAGTTATGGCCATATGCAAGCAGATTTTTAAAAAATACACTACTTTTAAATGAATAACTTCAGAGGGGGTAAGTTTTCAACCATAATCTTTAAATACAGAAACAAAACGTAATAAAATACTCAGAATTACTCAAAGATAAAAGCACATCCCTTATTCCATATGCTAGGAACATTTGTACAAATGCTCCTTCTTCCATAGTGCTATAAGACTAATTAGAGCAAGGAATGGGTTGCCTGAGCTAGCCAGGGAAACAAATGACTTAGCAGAAATTAAGTCATTTGGTAACATGAATGACTAGATGCATGACGCGTAGGACGTAATCATCTTTTTTTTAAAGTAACGTCTGTATTATATAAGAAGAGAAGGGGCTTGAGTTGACGTACAAGCTGCTACAACCACTATGAATAACATTAAGGGGCTTGAGTTGACCTACAAGCTGCTAGAACCACTATAAATAACATTAAGTGACTTGAGTTGACCTACAAGCTACTAGAACCACTATGAATAACATTAAGGGGCTTTAGTTGACCTACAAGCTGCTAGAACCACTATGAATACATTAAGTGACTTGAGTTGACCTACAAGCTGCTAGAACCACTATGAATAACATTAAGGGGCTTGAGTTGACCTACAAGCTGCTAGAACCACTATGAATAACATAAAGGGGCTTGAGTTGACCTACAAGCTGCTAGAACCACTATGAATACCATTAAGTGACTTGAGTTGACCTACAAGCTGCTAGAACCACTATGAATAACATTAAGGGGCTTGAGTTGACCTACAAGCTGCTAGATCCACTATGAATAACATTAAGTGACTCGAGTTGACCTACAAGCTGCTAGAACCACTGTGAATAACATTAAGGGGCTTGAGTTGACCTACAAGCTGCTAGAACCACTATGAATAACATAAAGGGGCTTGAGTTGACCTACAAGCTGCTAGAACCACTATGAATAACATTAAGTGACTTGAGTTGACCTACAAGCTGCTAGAACCACTATGAATAACATTAAGGGGCTTGAGTTGACCTACAAGCTGCTAGACCCTCTATGAATAACATTAAGTGACTTGAGGTGACCTACAAGCTGCTAGAACCAGTATGAATAACATTAAGTGACTTGAGTTGACCTACAAGCTGCTAGAACCACTGTGAATGACGTTTTGCCAGGGGTCGCCTAAGACCATTGAAACTGTGGGATTGTTTTTGTCTATTCTTCTATTGCCGTGTAAATGGGGTCGCTGCAGAGTGGTGATTGTAAAAAGGGGTCGCCCAGCTTAAAAGTTTGAGAACCGCTGCATTCTACCTTAATCAATGGACCAATGAAATAACAACAAACCTAGAAATCGCTAATTCTTACACCCAAGATTCTATCAAGTGCCATCCACAATACTACATATAAACATATTGACCGCAGCAGCATACAAGAACTGTCATGACTGGACAAAAATGCCTACAAGAATGCCCATGGTATCACTAAAGCCCACAGTATCAATATGTAACGCCAACACTGAAACCCTATAAAAAAAAACAACAGATTCTAACCGTCTGATCTAAAACTACAAATACGAACGAGCCGTAGAAAGGTAATAGTTACAATCTAAAATAAAGTAGCGTAAAGGATAAATTCAGGACCTCAAAAAGTACATGTTTCAGGCCAAGATGGCGAAAGACACCTTAAAATTAAAGAAGAAATTTGACGTCCCATCAAATGATGACAAAATGACAAGGGAAAAAATTTACTACACAAAAAAATGACACATATGACGTCAACGCTTATAGAGGAAAGTGGCGCTATTTGAATGCGTTTTAACAATATGGATTGTAAGAAGACGAATTCCATATGAAGAATATTGTCGCAGTACTTAAGTTATTAAAGGCTGAAATAGTCAGCCAATTATCTGATGGTATCTGTATTGTAATTTATTTCTTCATTTCCTAAGCTACAATTAAATTTACAATAAGATAGAGAAAAAAAAAGACAACTGTCTCAGAAAGTTAGTACATACTGTTACGAATCTCACTATGCAGGCTCTCTGCAAACTGCACCATACACCACCAACTTAAAGAACTTGACAACTCAGGGCTCCAAAGTAACGTAACACTTTAATAGTTAAATAAATAACAGCCAATACTGTACAATTGGCAACACGTACACTGTACAAATATCTCTCCGATAACACCGTTCCGCCGTATCAACTCTTGCACTGGCCTCTCCGTCTCGTTCCGGGCTTGAACTGGGTTCAACAGTTCAGGACTGACTTCACACACTAGGCTCGTTGTGTCGGACTCGATCGCAGACCAAGATCAAGACGCCAGTCGTCTCAACTGTACTTGACAGTACTCCGCACTGAACCGTCGTAATGCTTCGTACAGAGCCACACCGCTGAACTGTGTTGTAATCGACCGGACTGTAGTGAACCGGGCTCTGAACCTTGCTGCATTGAGCCCCTTTTCTCGACCGACCTGACTGCGACACCTCTGCTCTTATATAGGGTCCCTACTGGCCTTCTCGAACCGGACAGAACGCCGCTCGACGTTTCTAGGTGGTCAGATGACTACAACTCTCGTGACGCTATTGAGCTTTGGTCACGACGTCGATCCTTCCCGAACCGTCCTGTTGACACTCGACTCGGCTGACAGTTGTAACTCGTCACGGTTGACCGCTCGTCTAGCGCTGGCCTGGGGCGATTTGTGTCGGCTGACTACACACACACCACTACCCCTCTTTGTGCCACCACCAGGTTTATAACAATACATTCAACGTATTACGGTGAAAAATTTGTTACAAAAAAAAAACTAAAACAAAAAATACTAAAAATTAATTAAGAAATATCCTTACCTTTGAGGATTTTATTGTCAGGGGAAATAATGCCGCAGACTGACGATTTTATTCAGTTGTTTCCCTTGTTATAGTTAAATCAAACTTGTTTTCTAGACCTTTTTTTTTTTTAGAAAGATTAATTCACGTGGTGGCCTGCTATGTATTTAATGATTCCAGTAGTTTGTGTGGTACCTATTTGGGGCACTGGGGGGGGGGCACTGTTATAAAAGCACAGCGCCGTTCCCCTGCCACCTTTTTTTAAATTTTACCTCCCCTGTTTTCTATCATTTCGAATCCAAACGAATAGCATGGTTTCTGTGTTTAGCTTATAGTGATTATTTTGTGTAAGAAGCTACCACCGTTCATGTGTACAACGATACTTTAAATCGCCTAAATGTGTGTAATCCAATTGGTAGCTATTATTAAATTAATAATCAGAGTTTTGATTTACTTTTTTTTAGAAAATAGAACATCGATCACAGCCACAGTCCTGGCCAGGGTACGACAAAATGTATTTTGTCCATTAGTTATCTGAAAACTCGTCCGCTAAGATGAAAAAGGTTCCCAGTCATTCTTGCGAGCTTCACTCATGGCTTGGGTTAGGAGAGACCACCACGACAAGGACCTTGAAACCTTCGGTCTGAGATAAAAGGTTCCAATCAAGCTTTCTCTCTGACTCTAGCACTGCTTCCAGTGACAGAGGACTATGTAAGGGCTGTGGGATGGGGGTGTGGGCAGGGGTATGACACTCATACACATGGGATACGCAGATAAAACGTCCAGACACACACGACACATAGATAACACACACACATCTCACACACAGTAACACCCATAATAATATACACGAAACGCACACAAGAGGCTCATACTCATCAAACACATGAAACCCATACAGATGAATCACATACACATGAAACACATACAGATGAATCACATACACATGAAACACATACAGATGAATCACATACACATGAAACACATACAAGTCAAACATAAGCACAACATTTGAGAACACATAAAACACACACTTAAAAAGGAAACACATGACAGAAGACAAGACACTGAAAGACAAACTGATGACACATGTCACAGAGATACACAAAAATGTGGCGTACTTACACTTTATTTTCATCTGTATTTGTTTTAGGCCTGACTTCTATTCTTTCATCTGTATTTGTTGTAGACCTGACTTCTATAGTAAAATCACTAAATTTAGAAAGCCTTCAGGACAGAAGACTCAAAAGTAAAGTAGCAATTATACATAAAACACTGAACCATAATCTTCAAATACAAAAACAAAATTTAATAAAATACTCTGAAAGACACAAAGATAAAAGCACATTCCTCATCCCATATGCTAGGACAAATTTGTACAAATACTCCTTCTTCCCTAGTGCTATTAGAGCATGGAATGGGTTTCCTGAGCTAGCCAGGAAAACCAGTGACTTGGCAGAATTTAAGTCATTGGTTAATATGCATGACTAAATGCATGACGCGTAGGACGTAATCATCTTCTTTTTTGAAGTAACTTCTGTATTATATAAGATAAGACAAGATATTATTTCATCTGTATTTATTGTAGACCTATCTACTGTTCTTTCATCTGTATTTGTTGTAGACCTATCTACTGTTCTTTCATCTGTATTTGTTATAGACCTACCTTCTGTTCTTTCATCTGTATTTGTTGTAGACCTACCTTCTGTTCTTTCATCTGTATTTGTTGTACACCTACCTTCTGTTCTTTCATCTGTATTTGTTGTAGACCTACCTTCTGTTCTTTCATCTGTATTTGCTGTAGACGTACCTTCTGTTCTTTCATCTGTATTTGTTGTAGACCTACCTTCTGTTCTTTCATCTGTATTTGTTGTAGACCTACCTTCTGTTCTTTCATCTGTATTTGTTGTAGACCTACCTTCTGATCTTTCATCTGTATTTGTTGTAGACCTACCTTCTGTTCTTTCATCTGTATTAGTTGTAGACCTACCTTCTGTTCTTTCATCTGTATTTGTTGTAGACATACCTTCTGTTCTTTCATCTGTATTTGTTGTAGACCTACCTTCTGTTCTTTCATCTGTATTTGTTGTAGACCTACCTTCTGTTCTTTCATCTGTATTAGTTGTAGACCTACCTTCTGTTCTTTCATCTGTATTAGTTGTAGACCTACCTTCTGATCTTTCATCTGTATTTGTTGTAGACGTACCTTCTGTTCTTTCATCTGTATTAGTTGTAGACATACCTTCTGTTCTTTCATCTGTATTAGTTGTAGACCTACCTTCTGATCTTTCATCTGTATTTGTTGTAGACCTACCTTCTGTTCTTTCATCTGTATTTGTTGTAGACCTACCTTCTGTTCTTTCATCTGTATTTGTTGTAGACCTGATGATTGTCGTAAATCGTAGTAAGACTCTATCTCAATGTCGAGGTTCGCTAGAATGAAATCCTGGACATTGGCTTTGGTCAAGACGTTTTCCCAGAAAGAAGTTCCTTCCCTCTAACGCTCTGTTTTAGTGTATTTGTTAAAGAGCTAGTCAGTTGGTTTCTGACTGATCTAATGAATGGATTTAAATTTATTGTCATATTAAGTTTTTTTTTGTTTCTTTAGCTTTAGATTTGTTTTTCTTCGCGTTTGTGCTGAGTTGTAAAATGTTTAATTCTTTCTAAAATGTTTAATTGTTTCTAAAATGTTTCTTTCTAAAATGTTTAATTGTTTCTAAAATGTTTAATTATTTCTTAAATGTTTGTTAAATGTTTTACATTTATATATTATTATATTATATTATTATTTTTTTCTTTAAGATTTGAAGATAATTACATTTTTTCAAAAACCTCCCGCAGGACGACGGGGGATTACAGCAAGGCCATCGAGACCACCGAACGACAGTCCAGAGCGCATACCAAACGACCAGGCAGCCATTCTGTTGTTCCTTCTGCCAAAGTATGTGATTTTGATGTGAAACCTGCGAGACTGCATTGTCATACAAAGTGTAGGGAAAAGTTTGCTATTTATGAAGCCGCAGTCGATATATGATGATAATATTTTGATAGCTTTAAGACTTTTTTGCAAGAGATGTGAGAGAGAGAGAGAGAGAGATAGAGGGGGGGGGGTGGAAAGAGAGTAACTAGCCAATTTCAATTTGCTATTTGCTTACAGCCTTTTGTTTTCACACCAATTACACCGATTACAAATGCATGTTTCATTTCTAAATCCTGCTCTGAGCACAGAGTGATCATTAAGTTTGGTGTGCCCTTTAACTCGTTTGTCGCTACATGTTATATGGTAATGTTACACTTTTGTTATGTTGTATTATCTTTCGTTACACTTTTTTTTCGTGTTATTTCATTTAGTAACAGCGTGTTGTAACAAAAGTGAAGGTCTATATTTAGTGTGGCTTTGAGTAACATTGAAATTTTTAGTCATTTGTCGTCTAGTCTTGTTCTTCTGTAAGGCCTGGATCAAAACCTGGTCGTTGGTTATTGTTATTTATTTTTTTAATCATTTTTGATCATCATTGGTCATTCTGTCACTTGAGCTATTTTTACTTTCAGTTCATAGTAAGCCAATTAAAGCTGATATAGTATATATCTGATTTGTAATTGCGATTTATTTCATTGTTTGCTTTATTATTTCGGTTTTGTGAATATTTGAACTGATTAAACATCCACCAATGTGCTACAGTGTTATGAATATTATTAGAAAAAAATCTTCAAATATATGCGTTACGTTATGCACCAAAATTATAACAAATAATACAAATACTTTCAACAAGTAAAGCAAAAAGCAAAACGGTGGCAGCAGTATGCATACACTATATACATTTATTGATCTACTTGTACCCTAAACATTAAAAAGGCTAGAAATGAAAACATTTTTTCTTTGCCAAATTTTACACATTCAATTTTATTAGTATAAAAAAGTGTCCTCAATGATAATTAACAAGAGACAGCTAATAACAATCATATATACAATTAAAACATCTGCTGGGTGGGTAGAATGATGATTGATGGACTGCCATCTGTGCTTTACAAAATACATTGGAGTAATAGATATAGTAATTTACATCTGAAATTTTTTTGTTATAATAGACATATTGCTACTAGCTTGGACATTTAAAACTAACATTGTAGCAACTAGGGACATAATTTTATTATATTCCTTTTGATTCTTATAGTTTAAAAATATAAAAGCGCACAAGAGACATCTATCATAGTGTGAGAGACGGTCCTCCCCTTTCAGAAACATATTGCTAATATACAAATAGAATTAGTAAAACATAAAAAGTAATGTAACATTTCTAAAATTTACACTTTAATTTTTTAGTATAAAAATTGTCGTATATGTTCAGCAGTAAAAAGAGGCAGCCATATTGTATATAAAATTAAAACATCTGTTTGGTGAGCAGAAAGAAATCTGACGACTGCCATCTACATACATTGGAGAACTAAATACGGATAATTTACACCTGACCATTTTTATCATTTCTGCTACCGCAACATTTATATCTAACATTACAGGAGAATTGCATGCATCAAGGGACGTAATTGTATTTTTATTCACGTGCTATTTATAGTTACAAAAATATTAAAGCGCACAGGAGACATCTATCATAGTGTGAGATAAGTTCTCCCCCTTTCTGTCTACATCGTGGATCATATTGGCAAATATACAAAATAGGGTAAAAAATGAAAAGTGATGGTAATCAAAAATAAGTGAAACTTTTCTTTGAGATTTTTAAAATTTAAAATTGTCTAAAATACAGATAATTGCATATAAATTGTCAGCAGATGCATACAAAATACATGTGTAACAATAAACACAGAAACCAAATCTTTAATTTCAGGAAGTAGTGAATCAAATATAAACAGTAACGCAGTGCTAAGCTCAACGACAAGATCTAAAAAAAAAATAATAATAATCTTTCTTATCAGTGGCGTTGGCAAGCATGCACTTGCCACCCAAAGTTCAACGGTGACATGCCCCACCCAACCCTATTCCGAGATATCCGCCTATACCAACCATCCAAACAGAGCAGACACACACATATAGCCTTAAGGGGTATATATGTCAAACAATGGCTCTATTTAAATGTATATCTCTCGAAATATGCATCATAAATACAACTCACGTAGACGCCTCATAGATAAGGAAGCAATTAAATTGTCAGAATTTAAGACTCAGTTCAGTGAAAATGTGAATAACAGATGCATATTTGTTTCTCATTATGACCCAAAACTATAAAAAAAAATGTCACCATTGACATTAAAATACGTCAACTAATGTTTCCAAAACTTTTCTAAAACGTAACACTATGCACATTCTGAGCATTTAGCAAAACACTTTGCTTACTTTATTTTAGGGATAATAATTTAAATGTTGTAAAAAAAAATCAATAATTGGTAAAACACCTATGCAGGCCTCTCGGAACACCAATGTTCCGCGGAACAGAGTTTGGGAAACACTGATAATCAAATCATGCAGCACATACAACCACACTAACAAAATGTTCACAGCATTAAAAAAATATTTTCAGCATTCATCTTTTAATGTTTAAAAAAAAAACTTCGTAAAATATTCAAATGTAAAATAAAATACGCAGGCATACAAGCAAGATATACAAAAACATGTATCATAGTATTTGTTGTCAACTTTAAATATCTCTATTAAGATTATATTATACAAGGTTACAAATAAAGTTTGTGTGGAAACTCAAACTCGAAATCGGGCCCCGAAGTGGCCCGTCCATCCAGGCAGGTAGAAAGGCAGGTTTCAATATTTCCAGAAAGAACATCAGAATGAAATTCTACCAAAGGAAATGACAGAGAAGAATGAAGAAAGAAGAGTGACAGATCTTGTGTGGTGCCCCATCTGGCCCCAACCTTTCAGCAGACCAACGGATAGATGAAAGTGAAGACATGGTTAGATGCGAACCTGGCCTAATGAATGTCATATAATGTGTATCTAAGTGTTTTGTAAAGGGTCGATCTCTTATTCAAAGCCACAAGAGCAGTCTATTTACTGTAGTACTCTACCATTTATGATTGCATCAGCTGCACGTGATAATTGTTGCTTTAAATTATGTTCCACTTATATGCATATTAAATTGATTTTTTTCTTTTAAAAAATAAAAGTAAACTTTTATTTTGTAAATGTAATAGTTAGTATGATAGAACTTACTTAACTTAGCAATACATTTGTATAAAAAAAATTGTTGCTAGTAATAGTGGATAGTTAGGACATTACTTCAGAATAGACAAATGTTAAGTCCTAGGACAAGCTTCCTGGGCAAGACGACAGGAGAAGTGAGCGGGAAGACTTTGAACTCGGGACCATCGCAGGGAAACGACAGTCTGAGAATAAGACATGTAACCAATTAGCCAATGTTAGCATTTGGGTAGTGTGGTGTTTGTGTTGTATTGTGGATGGCACTTCATAGAATCTTGGGTGCAGGAGTTAAAGATTTCTAGGTTTATTTGTTGTTATTTCATTGGCCCATTGGCTGAGGTAGAGTGACGTGCCTTGAGAGATTGTAATTGTTGTCAGAGGCTTGAGTTTTGAGGGTAATAGAAGAAGTGCAGTATAAGGTAGTGGCATAGTTTGTTGTATATTCTATAGTTCAAAATTTGCTGGCTTTATTTACAGATATAAGTTTATTCTGATTATTTTTATTCAATATATATTCTGTTCCTAGTGTATCACTGGCCGTTATTTGAATTGTTGAAATAGAAACATCAAGTCAGAAGTTCACAACAGGGACGGAGGGAGGGAGGGAGGGAGGGAGGGAGGGTTAGGGTTAGGGTTAACGAAAGAAATCATCTGCGCAATATTACAGAGTATCAATTACAGAGTATCAATTACAGAGTATCAATTACAGAGCATCAAATACAGAGTATCAATAACAGAGCATCAAATAAAGAGTATCAATTACAGAGTATCAATTACAGAGTATCAATTACAGAGTATCAATAACAGAGCATCAAATAAAGAGTATCAATTACAGAGTATCAATTACAGAGTATCAATTACAGAGTATCAATTACAGAGCATCAAATAAAGAGTATCAATTACAGAGTATCAATTACAGAGTATCAATTACAGAGTATCAATTACAGAGTATCAATTACAGAGTATCAAATACAGAGCATCAAATAAAGAGTATCAATTACAGAGTATCAATTACAGAGTATCAATTACAGAGCATCAATTACACTGCACCAATTTCACTGCATCATATTACATTGCGAGATATTACACTGGGGAATGTTGTACAACTTAAAATATACTCTAACATACACACACACAAAAAAAGACATAATAGATGCTAAGATCACGCATAGCCTCGTAGTTTTCTCATCTGCCCCAGAGACTTGCTAAATGCCGTTTTGTGTGGAAGGTCACGTGCTCATGACATGTGACCTGCGCGAGACTGCAGAGTTTTTGGAAGGGAGAAATTAAGCTTCCTGTCCCTCGTTGACATAAAATTGAATAATTATAAATATAACACAATATTGGCTTTTGTTTCCCAACATGTTCACCACCTCTAATTGTGTACACACATTTATGTATCAATACAATATAGATAGATAGTTAGATAGATTCATATATACATAGTTACAAGTATAATGTATAGATATATCTAGAAACCAAAAAGAAAATATAAAAAAACTATACAATAACAAACATACAAGTCAATAATTCAATCACTAATATAAGCAGTTATTATATAATAAAAAGAAAAAGACATTTCTTTGGTGTGATCTTTTTTTCCCCCAGAGTTAGGGTTAGCGTTAGGGCATTGTGTTGACGTTTAAGCTGTCCTACCTGTTACCTCCCCTTCCCTTTTATCTGTTTGCCCTGCACATCTTGCAATATGCTCCTCACCTTTGAGCCCCTTTAATGTCTTCTTGACCTGACCTTTCAAAGTTCAAAGGGTATTAAATGTCTATCAAGCTATTTATTTCAGCCCTTCTGATAGGAAAGCAATCAGTCTAATCTACTTTCGCTAAATTATCTATAATATATATATATAGTTTCTACAAAGCATTGGCTCTCGCAAGCTTTCTATCTGGATCAGAGACATAGATACTGTAGTGAAAGTGACTACAACTATTTCAACGCTTTCAACAGAGATGTCCGTGTTACATCATGAGAATAAGGTACCACAAATAATGAATGCTTGCGTGGACAGTATAGACCGGTTATTTATAGGTCAACAGCTACGCTACAGATCAGTGGCGTCACTAGGGGGGTGCGGGGGATGCGGTCCGCACCGGGTGGCAACCGTTAGGGGGGGTGACACCCAAGTAAAAAAAAAAAAAAAAAATGCACCTTGGGAATGACTGACAATTTAAAAAATAAAAGGGCAGCGGCGAACTATTGGAACATGTTATTCACAGTTTAAAAACTAGATCTAGAGTAAAGTGCGAAGTTCGAGCGCATTAAGCCCGCTGGCAGCAATTTTCAAGTTTGGATTTTTATAGCACCGTAACGGTCTGACCTATGAAAAAACTGATAGTATCTCTGAATTCCTCGTCCTTTTTTCTATGAAAATAGATTGGATTTAATGTATCACTAAGCTTAGTTAAAATTAAATACGAAGTCAAAGAGGTGTAGGGTAAGTATCGCCAAGCGTACTTTTCCTCGAGCGGATTTTTCCCCAGTTAGTAAGCTCGATCGGGTTGGTGGAAGGTTCGAACAGATCAAAGGAAATATATCTAAAAACATGTTTTAATATTTTATTTTTACTACAAAGTCATTTTCTTTTTACTCCAGCGCAAGAACACCATCCATTGCACCATTTCCCACCCTCCACAACTTCAAATAGTCTCTTTACGCTGATGAGCAATCAGACTTAAAAATACCCTTAAGCCCATTGCCCATTTCCTTCACTACCGGGTAGTAAAAAAGAATAACTCCACACCTCCTGAGTTTGACCTCACCATGAACTTAGCCTTTACAAGGTAAAGAAAATAGTATGTGTCGGAAGTAAAGAAAAAAAGGTGCATACGCAGTAGCAATATAGTAGTAATTTGGTAAACATTCAAATAAAAAAGTTATAGCAATAAAAAGAGAACTGTTCGAACCTCCTGACAAATCGGGGCTGCTCGAACTTCGCACTTTACTATATGTACCTTTTTTTTTTTTTCATGTCAATTAAACATATATTTTAAATGAAATGCTATCAATATGTTACAAATGTTATACCATGCTTATTATCACTAGGAAAACGCGAAACGTTACTTTCAGATGTATACCAGCTGCCTGTATGGAAAAGATACACTGCTTTGTTATTTTTTAAAATGTTTTTATCGAATCTATTGCATGTGTAGCTAGCACCGTTATATCAGGATGACAAACCAATAGTCACTGTTTCACAACGGCGACATTCTTCATGCATAACACATTATTGGAATCTCACATGTAATTAATGCAAATTTTGTAGAATTGGAAAGTAAATAAGTGGCCAATGAGATTTCTGATGGTGTTGATGTAGTTTCATTTTTGTAAAAGAAGCTGTGGCCAAGATGAAGGAAATGTTACAATGTCAAATGATATACTTTAATATTTTAGGGTTTTTTTCTTGAGGGTTTGCCAATTTCACATAATTTACGCAGGAAATTATCCAAAGCAAAGGATAATTTTGATGCTCCCTAATCGAGATGATTTAGGCACTTAATATGTGCATTCTTTTGTTGTCGACTATTTTTAACAAATTGTATAGAAATGAAATAGAAATTTGCAACTTAATTTCATGTGTAGTTAAAATAAAGTTTGAAATTGGAAAATTAAAATCCTCACCCTCATTAAAAATGACATCCCTACCACAGACATAACTATGCCCAACTCCTCAGAATCAGAAATAATGGGAACTAAGCTAATTCTCTCAGATGGAAATATTAATCTATTTAACTGCTACTTCCCACCAGACAAGGAAATAGAGATTGACCACATACAAATACCTGACCAATAAGATTGTCTAATCTTAGGGGATATGAATAGTCACTCTCAGAGCTGGGGATACCCAGGTCTCAATGCCAGGGGAGAAGAAATTGAAGAATGGCAAGCAGAGAACAGACTTATCTTGCTTAATAAACCTGAGGATAAACCAACCTTTTTCTCAAGAGCCTGGCTAACCTCAACCAATCCAGATCTAGCCTTTGCAACTGACAACATATCCAAAAAGTGCATTAGAGAAATTGCAGACCAGCTAGCCACCAGCGACCACAGACCCATATTGATCAGTATTGATACCTCCTTCAAAATATCAGAAAGCTCCACCATCCCCAGATGGAACTATAAAAAAAGCCAACTGGCACCTATTCTAGAAGCTCACAGACCTATACACAACTTCAATAAACTGCAAATCAAATCAGGTTAATAAGTCATACTCAGCTTTCTCCAAAACAATCCTCCTAGCAGCTAAGGAATCAATTCCTAAAGGAGCAAGAAAAGATTATATCCCCAACTGGTTTAATCATCTTTAACAACTCCACAATGCCACTATTGAAGCCAGAAACACAATAGAAAATAACCCTTGTATAGAAAATAACATAAATCTTAAAGCAGCTAACGCAGTTTTCAGGAAACATTACCTTTCCGCCAAGAGGAAAAGTTGGCATGAAAAAACAGAACAGCTAAACGTAGATAGAGACGGTCACAAACTCTGGCGTATAGCCAAATGTCTCAACCAGGAAGAAAACAGAACAACTCCTATAGTAATAGAAAAGGACAACAAACCCCTGAAAGGCCACGAAGCAGTTAATGAATTCATAAAGTATTTTCAAAGCGTAGGACAAAAACAAATTAATGAAAGAAGAAATAAAGATGTCAACTCAGAAATCCAAGATAAAATTAAAGAAAACAATCCAGCTTACATCTTGGGAATGACCACTAATCTTAAAATGAAGGAACTTGATGAATCCCTAAAAGTCCTCAAACCAAAACAAGCCTCGGGCCCAGAATAAATATCTAATGACATGCTTCTTCACTTGGGTCCTCAAGCCAAAAGAAAACTGCTACAAATATTCAATGCTAGCTGGTAATCTGGCAGAATTCCAAACATCTGGAAAAAAGCCATTATGATCCCTATACTAAAGCACGGCAAACCAAGAAATAAACTGGATAGCTACCGCCCCATCAGCCTCACTAGCTGTACTTGCAAACTGATGGAAAGAATGATAAATAGAAGGCTGACATGGATCCTTGAGTCAAATAACCTACTCACTGAAGCCCAGGCTGGCTCTAGAAAAGGCAGATCAACAGAAGATTAAATTGCCTTTATCACACAAGAAATAGAAGATGGCTTTCAAGAAAAGAAACCAACAACAATTGTGTGGGTTGACTTAGAAAAAGTATTTGACAAAGTCTGGGAACAAGGTCTCTTGCTCAAACTAATCCAGCATCACATATCCTACAGAATGTACAACTGGATAAAGGAATATCTAAATAATAGAAAAACCTGGGTTTGCATGCAAGGACAAAGAAGCCACACAGTGGGTATAAAAAATAGCGTCCCCCAAGGAGGAGTCCTATCCCCCAAGGAGGAGTCCTATCCCCAACACTTTTCCTAATATTCATAAACGATCTAAATCAAAACGTACCAAGAAAAGTTAAAAGCAGCGTGTATGCAGTTGACCTTGCCTTAATTAGCACAGAAGAATATGTAGGAAGTTTCGATTACAAAATGCTCTCGATATACTCAACAATTGGTCCAAAGACTGGGGCATGTCCATCAACACAAAAAAGACCACATATACAATATTCTCTTTGTCAACAAAACAACAAACAATAAAATTAACATTAGATAAGGAAGCTTTAGACAAAAAAATACAGCCCTACTTATCTTGGAGTCACCTATGACCCGAGACTAACCTGGAAAAGCCAAATAGATAAAACACAGAGTAAAGGCATCCAGAGACTATCCCTTTTGAAAAATTAGCTGGCACAGATTGGGGAGCTAATCACAACATCCTGAAAAAGACCTATACCAGTTATGTAAGACCTGTACTAGAATATGGTGCCACAGCATGGGGCTCAGCAGCCCAAACCAACCTAAGAAAAATAGACAAGGTTCAAAATATTGGTCTAAGGATAATGACAGGAGCAATCAAAACAAAACCATAAGAGCTATGGAGGAAACCGCTGCCCTGATCTCTCTGGATGAAAGAAGAGAAATAAAAATCCTTTCCCAATTCACTAAATTGGAAACCTTGGAAAGGCACCCACTCAGTACAAAAATTCACAAAACTGGCACAAAAAAACCCGTCTCAAAATGACTAATTTCATACACGAATTTCTAAACCTAAAAAAGAAACACCAACTTGAAAAAATTACTCTGGATTCCTCGATACACTATAATGAATCTCCACCCTGGGATGAAAGCCCTCTTCCTACTATAAGGGACCATATTGAAAACATAAAAAGAAAATCTGATTACAGACCAACAGAGCTCAAGGAAATAGTGAACTGTTTTCTACATACCAATTATCGAATGGCCAGATGGAGGAAAACTAGAAAAATCCATTGCAACTGGAGAGCTCTCTGACAGTCACAGAGCAGAAAGGGAAGCACTAGCACTAGCTGCTACCATGCTAGCAAATCATCCAAGTTCCCCTAACAGTCAGATTGTCTTTCTAACCGATGCAAAAACAACCCTCCAAAATTTTGCAAAACTTTGATTCCTCATATATTAAAAACCTCAAAACAGCACTTACAAAGCTCAACAACAACAGCAAAAAAACTGTAATTCAATGGATACCAGCTCATATAGAACTAGAAGGAAATGAGAAGGCTGACACACTCGCCAAGATTGGGATAACTAACTCACTAATAAACTCTGCACTCTATCCAGAAGAATTGAAGAAATTAATCGTAAATAAAATAAATGAGAAATGGACGAGCTCTCATCCAAAGCTAACCCTACAAGACCAACGTCTAATCTTTTGACTCAGGACCGGACACAACAGAATGCGACAACACATGTACCGGAAGCTCAAAATTGAAACCAGTGAAATCTGCCCATGTGGAGTATCACCAGAGAATGCCGACCACGTCCTCCAAAACTGCTCTCTTTACCAAGAGGCCCGTATAAGACATTGGCCCCCAAATCACCCCAATAGAAAGAAAACTCTATGGAGAGCTCCATGATTTGGAAACCACTGCGCAGTTCATCTCATGTATTGGTCTAGTCATCTGAACACTCCAACATAACAATGAGAACAAAGAAGAAGAAGAAGGTTATTAACAGACGTAGGAAGATTTTATCTGGATTGGAACATTGGACAACAAGAACATCCGGCTACAAATACAATTGATTGGTGTAAAGATGAAAAACAACGGAAGGAGACATTGCACGGGCTGTTTCTGTCAAAGCAGAATAGTTGATATTTCGTGACCATATTAACAACGAGTCCTTATTGAATAAAGAATTTCCTTGAGATGATTGAAATGTGTAAATAAAGCCCATAACTGAAAGTACATCTGTCATGTTAAAAAGTTGATAAATGTTTTAGCAAACCACGTACAAGATATGTCTGTAAGCAGCTTTGTATCTCGTTTGACAGCACACCTGACATAGCACACCTGACATAGCACACCTGTCGCAGCACAAAGCAAAGCAAGTGAGATCAACTAAATATCTTTAAAAAGTCTGGAAAAAGGGCAGAGCTTGAATTGATGTATGGTGTTAAGGTTAGTGAACATGCAGCTTCAATGTCTGGAACAATGGAGGAGTACTGAAAGTTATTAAGAACCAACAGATATACTAGAAAGCCAAAGATACACAAGTGTGTGACAGTCACAATCTTTAAACCATTGAGAAAAGTGGTGACTAATTCAACCTTTTATTTTAAAAAAAAAAGCACAACACTTTAGCGCAAAGTGTTATAAAAAAAGGTCTTGTAGAAAAAAAAATTAAAAAGCACTATGATTCAGAAGATTTTTTTTGTCATAAAAAGCAAGGAGAAAATGTCAGGCGAGCAACCCCCAAGATGCCGGACTTAGTATTCAAGAAGAGAATGAAGAGACTCATTCTTATCTGCAACGATCGTTGTATAACGCTGAGCTTCAACTCCTACTGGAAGCAGTCATTGATGTAGCAGATAAATATGCAGCAATCCAACCGAAAAACTCTTTAGTTATCTTATATAATACAGACGTTACTTCAAAAAAGAAGATGATTACGTCCTACGCGTCATGCATTTAGTCACGCATATTAACCAATGACTTAAATTCTGCCAAGTCACTGGTTTTTCTGGCTAGCTCAGGCAACCCATTCCATGCTCTAATAGCACTAGGGAAGAAGGAGTATTTGTACAAATTTGTCCTAGCATATGGGACGAGGAATGTGCCTTTATTTTTGTGTCTTTCAGAGTATTTTATTAAATTTTGTTTTTGTATTTGAAGATTATGGTTCAGTGTTTTATGTATAATTGCTACTTTACTTTTGAGTCTTCTGTCCTGAAGGCTTTCTAAATTTAGTGATTTTACTAATGGTGTTACCCTAGTCAAATGTGAATATTCGTTTGTTATGAATCTCACCGCTCTATTTTGTGTTTGTTCCAGTTTCTTAATGTTTTCTTGAGTTGAGGGGTCCCAAACGGTGGATGCATATTCTATTATTGGCCTAACCAAGGTTAAATAACATTTTAGTTTTATGTTCTTATTTGATTTATAGAAATTTCTTTTAATAAACCCTAATGCTTTGTTGGATTTTTTTATAGTTTCATCAATATGTGGATTCCATGACAGTTTTTCATTTATTATAACACCTAGGTATTTTGAGTTTTTAGTCTGTGTTACTGGTTTGCCATGAATAAGATAAGTGGAATTAATTTGTTTTAGCTTTTTTGTTACTCTTAACAACTGACATTTTTCTGGGTGGAAAGACATGCTCCAATTTGATTCCCATTTCTGTAATTCATCTAATTCTCTTTGTAAAATATCTGTGTCTTGTTTTGTTTTTATTGTTCTATATATTATGCAATCGTCTGCAAATAATCTGACTTTTGTTCCTGAACTAATGCAATTTGGTAAATCATTTATGTAAATTAAAAATAGTAGTGGACCCAAGACTGTTCCTTGAGGTACACCTGAGTTTACTGTTATTTTTGTTGATTTAGAGCCATTTATTATTACAGTTTGTTCTCTCCCTATCAGAAAATCTTTAATCCACTGATGCAGTTCAACTACCAACAAAGTATTGTAGCTGTCTGTTTCAAAATATTGGCGTACATGATGATTTTCCAAAAATTCAACACTCTGACCCAAATACCATGACTGAGTAGAGATCGAAAGGCAGCAAAAGTTATTTTTAAAATAACTAAAAATTGACAGTGCATGATTCAAATGCCACTAAGGCCTTAAATCATTTAACAAAGCCTTCAACCTTTTCTTACAATCTGCATATGTTTGGCCTCATGTGAAAAAGGATTTTTACAATTAAAATCAAGAACGTATTAAGTCAAAGGAACAGACACAAAGAATTATTTCAGTAACAATGAAATCGTTAAAGACTTTAATTTCAGTAGCGTTAATGATAAGTTTTCAAGTTTGATATCCAGAAAAATAAAAGTATAATTAACTTATGGTTGCATTTTTGTAAAATTGAAAAATAGATTCATGGCAATATCTTCCATTTTTTTAGATTAAGGTAGATAAAGGATGCGTGTAGTGTTTCACATGACTACACAAACCCATTGAACTGTAGATAAACTGTGAAAAAAACAACTGAATTTTAAAATTTAATAGACACTCATTTGAAACTTGCTGAACAATCAAACTCCGAGGTAATTAAAAACTAGATGTAGTACAGCGCAACAAACAAATGGAAAAAAAATTGTAAAGTGGGGGGGGGGGGAAACGGGAAGCGGGGGGGGTGACACCCTCAGCTGACCGCACCGGGTGGCACCCACCCTAGTGACGCCAATGCTACAGCTATAGCTACGCTACACAGGGCACATATTACGTATGGGACGCGACCGTATGACAGAGGCAATCTTTTTTAGTGAACTGAAAGTTGGTCGGCGTAACAGAGGTGCCCTCCCACCCACCCCCGAAAACGCTTTTACTTGTTATGACATAGAAGATTGCACCTTGCAGAAGCGGCCTCCGAGCTAGAGGTTTATTACAAAGTCCGCTGGATTCACTGTTGAGATCCAAAAGGAGGACAGAAGTAGACATCAGAAAGATAACTTAAACCAACCCAGGTGAGGACAACGATTGTGTCTTATAGTAAAACTTTTAGATCACAGCTAGGAATGCGTAGCCACGGAAAAATACGGCACTCCTCCGTAATACTCGTACTCGAGGACAAGCTTTAATATACATTGAATAAAATATGGTGTGTGTGTGGCTTAGATTCTTTTAAGCATCTACTCAGTTGCTGCACATAGAATTTGTGTGTTCTTTTTAGGGAGTTTGTTTTCGACACGACTAAACCAAAGATACGCATATCCCTTCCGAAAGTATGTAGATAAAAATTATCTCCCTTGTTCGGAACTTTCACTTTTTAAAACCATTTTAAGTTCTTCAACAGAAACACAAAGAGTGTTTGCGATTTATTAGCAGTGAAGCGCCCGCTAACCACTATCATACTGTTATTATATCTGTTGTATCTTATTCTAATAAGCATCCCCCCTCCCCTCATAGTGTCAAGAGAAATCCATCTATACTAAAAAGTAAATTCTTGCTAAATGTTATACCCATATATTTCTCCAGTTACTCCATTTTTTTTGTTGTTTCCCTTGCTTAGGACCGATAGGATAGTATCTTACATGATAGGAGAAAATGGCCAGTAACTCACACAACAGAGTCTATGTAATACCAAAGTTGTTTTGAATTCATTATTTGAAAAAAAAATTCTATTAATATGTATAAAAAATTGGGAAATAAACTGTTTTCCAGCATCAATTTAGAAATATTATATAAAAATGAAATAGGCAGATATTTTTAGACAATAATTTGGAAATATTATGCAATTATCACATAGGTCAATAGTTTTATTGTAATAGTTATTTATAAAAAATGTATCTGTTCGTACACAGGAGAGCTACCACATATGCAGATGACTTACACGTAATTTAGAAATGTTTTAGACATGATTTACAAATGATCTAGAGATGGTTTAGATATGATTTAGAGGTGATTTAGACATGATTCAGAAATGTTTTAGAGGTGATTTAGACATGAATCAGAAATGATTTAGAAATGATATAGACAGGATTTACACATGATTTACACATGATCTAAATATGATTTAGACATGATGTAGATACGATTTAGACATAATTTAGACATGATGTAGACATGATTTAGACATGATTTAGACACGATGTAGACATGATTTAGACATGATTTAGACATGATCTTAAATATTGCCCATTGACTAACAAGTTAGTACAGGCTTCTGGATGACAATGACATACAGAGGTCACTATTAAGGTCACCTGACTATACGGCTTTGATGCCATTCAAATAGACATTTTATTGGAAAGGGACAATGCCAACACATTGCAGAGTCAGCTTTCTGGTGTTGAAAGTTTTAGAGGTTGTTTTTCTTTTTTGTCTTGACGCTTTAGCAGCTTTATGGTGATCCATTGTCAAGTTATTGACTTGTTCATTTAATGAGTTGTCCAACGTGACCCACATCTGAAACGAGGAGTCCTAGACCTTGAGTAACGAGTTCATGCAGAGGCGTAGTAAGGGGTTTGGGCGAGGTGGGCAAGATGCCCCGGGTGCCACCCTCAGTGGGGCGCCTCACGTAGCCTATATTTCTAGGTGATGTTCATAGAAAATGGGGGAAGGGGGGCGCCAATAATTTATTTGCCCCCCCCCGGGCGCTTGTTTTTTCTCACTACAACTCTAAGTTCACCTTGTGGATCTTTTTAGCTAATACATAGTCTTAATATGATTTATACATATATATATATACATACATATATATAGATTTAGTTATTGTGTGGTTCCCTGCATATGCTGTACCACTTATAGCATCATAATGTATATTAGTAATGCTGAATGTAGCTAATAGTCTTTACCAAGTGGTGGGTTAACAAACATACACATGACAATATTTACAATTTTTAAAAAAAGTATTTAAAAAAAATATACATACATTAGTACATAAATACATGACGGTTTGCCTCTATGGTCTCTTTTAGAAACTAAGCAAACTATAGCAATAGGACACAGTTTCATGAACATTCAAAAACAGTAGGACAGTTTCATGAACATTCAAAAACAGTAGGACAGTTTCATGAACATTCAAAAACAGTAGAACATAGTTTCATAAACATTCAAAAACAGTAGGACATAGTTTCATAAACATTCAAAAACAGTAGGACAGTTTCATGAACATTCAAAAACAGTAGGACATAGTTTCATAAACATTCAAAAACAGTAGGACAGTTTCATGAACATTCAAAAACAGTAGGACAGTTTCATGAACATTCAAAAACAGTAGGACAGTTTCATGAACATTCAAAAACAGAAGGACATAGTTTCATGAACATTCAAAAACAGTAGGACAGTTTCATGAACATTCAAAAACAGTAGGACAGTTTCATGAACATTCAAAAACAGAAGGACATAGTTTCATGAACATTCAAAAACAGTAGGACATAGTTTCATAAACATTCAAAAACAGTAGGACAGTTTCATGAACATTCAAAAACAGTAGGACAGTTTCATGAACATTCAAAAACAGAAGGACATAGTTTCATGAACATTCAAAAACAGTAGGACATAGTTTCATGAACATTCCTAGACAATTGGACGCTTTGAAATCTAAAACAAGATTCTAAATAAAATTAAGCGAAGAAGACAAGACTTATAAGGAATACGGCAGAGCTAAAAGCTAAGATCTAGTTGCTTTTGAATAGCGGGTATGGAGGATTTCGTGTTAGGGTGTTAGGCCACACTAGTTTCAAAAAATGTAGTTTTTTTTTTTTATTTTAAAATAATGATGTTTGTTTGTAAAATGTTTGACATGTTTTGGGATGTTCCTTCAGAGTTGAATATAGTTTACTTCCTAGTCCAAACCTCCCGCAGGACGACGGGGGGATGGGAGCGGGCAGGATTCGAACCCCTCGACCATCGATAAACCCGAACGACAGTCCAGCGCGCAAACCGCACGGCCAGGCAGCCATGATGTAAGACTTTTTGTAAGTCAAGAGAGATAGGTAATCATTTAGTCACACGCTGATTTCAAGTCTTCATTCTCACTTATCTTATAAAAGTACAAGCACACAACAAACCAGTCCGACTTTCAAACTTCTAATTTTACCTTTCAAAACACAATGTAAATGACATGACAATGAGCGTGTAAAAGAGATGATATGTATTAAAAGGAGATGTTATGTATTTACTTTAAATAAAAGAGACAAAAAAAAAGAGAGTGGGTCTCAGTTGCTGACGTTTTGTTGTGTGTCTATGGGCGCCTAAAGTGCAAACCTTTTGTTTTATGAAATTTTTAGGGTCAGTTATACTTGAGATCAACATTTTTTCTTAATATTAGTTTATTTGATCGATACAATTTTTCTTAAAATAGGTTTATTTGATCGAAACAATATTTTGAATGTAAAAATCCCTATAAATAAATCTAAATATAACAGTGTGTTAGATCTCGGCATATTAAACTTGCTATTTACGATTTCTAGCCTAGGACCTCGCGATGTACCCAAAAAAAGTTTTCAAATTATGAATAATTTTATACGTAGACTGTCCTTTTGCAAGGATGAGAGACAAAATTAAAAAAAAAAATTAAAAAAAAAAAAGCTTACCTAGGGGGGAAGAGCTCTACATTAACACCCTTATATCTCAATACTTTAAGATTTTTTTTACCTTTTTTTATATCAACACAAATTAATTAATTGCTACAATTTAATCGACTAATTGGTAATTTTTTTTTATTGATTCATGTCGTGTTAAGAACAAAGTGTTCAAAGCGTTCAAAGCGTTCAAAGTGTTCAATTCTGACCCGAGGATGTGATGGGGTTGGGGAGTGGGGTAAGAAAATAGCGTGCTCAAAATGTGCATCAAGCAGAGAGACAGAGTTGATATGAGCTCTTTAAAATGTATTTCAATAGTGCTGATTTATCTAGTTATAGAAACCCTATTAGTAATAACAAAACAGATGTAGATCTAGAATCTACACTCCTAGAAGATTGAGCATTCGTTTTGACGCCAAACAGGGTTTAATATAAACATCTATCAAGGCTACCTGGAATGAATTCGTTGAGAAAGATGGTCGAAACTTTAAGTCCGTCTATGTCGTCTTACTGTCCACGATGCGTAAATGCGAGGAGCTGTGTATAGTATTGGGTTAAGTGCGGAGTTAACTGGTAATGCTAGTGTTACTATCCATCCATATGTATTTTCGTCTACTTCATAGTCACTGACCAATACCAGTATTCCAATAACGCTGACAGGAAGGAAGCAGGCTATGTTGGAAAGAGCTACAAGAATTAGTCTGGAGGCCAGCGAGACATTTGTACTTCTTACAGTTGAAGAGCGCCTTGCATTATGCTTCAATATCATTCTATAGATTAGAAATTGACCACAGGCTATGAGAAACAGTAAGACTGAGTTGAAGAATACAAAAACGGCTACGGAGAAAGCCCAAAGAGGGCCACTCGATTTCCGCAAAGGAAATCCTAAACACATCCCACTGTTTGAGTACAGTGTCATGCTAGGATACATTACAGGAATGACTGACAATAATAATCCTAAACCAAAGCATAGGCCTATAGATATGTATCTGATCATGCTAGATATCCTGTACTCCCCATGGGGATATTTAACACTAATGAACCTTTCAACTGTAATCAGTACAATGAATACAGTTGACGTCTCGCTTGACATTGTCGCTAAAATACCGGCCAGCTGGCAGAGCGGGCTTTGCCTCCAAGACATCTCATGATAAATATACTCACCTCGATACTTAATGTCCATAGAAGCAATCAAAATAAGATAGACTCCCATAAGTAAGTCAGAAATATTAAGGCATGCTACAAATAAGGCAAAGTTAACTTTAATAAGCTTGGTCCTATCAAAGAATAATGAATAGGTCAGTGAAGCTATGTTACCAACTATCGCGACTGTAGCTATCACCCATATTAAAATTCTTTTAGCCATATCCCCAATTAGACTGTCGCAGTTCGACAGTCGAGGTTTATCTGAGTCGCAGAGGGAATTCGGTATCTTTGGATCTCGGTAAACCTGGCAACAAAATACATAATCCGCGAAAATTTGCAGTTTTGGTGAGATATTTTCAAGGGAATTACTGAGGCTAAAGTTATATAGATTTGTATTTTTTAAATCAATAGTTTCATATTCTCCCTTAGGTGAAAGTTTTAAGTTATTTAATATCGTATTGGAAAGATTGACAAAAACTAGTTGTGCATTCATTCTTAAATTGACGTAGCTTATTTTGGTCCATGACAGGTCTAAGACTTTTAGCTTTTGGAATGTCTTAAGAAAAGAGGAGGAAATAATTTGAAGTTCGTAGTTATGTGATAAGTTTAGGATTCTCAGATTCGGAAAGTTTGAGATGAAATTGTTATCTAACCTTGTGAGGAAGTTGTACATTATTTCTAGTTTGTATACTGTGTTGCTATGAAATGGTAATTTAAATGAGTCTGAAATGTTGCATCTGTTTAACACTAGTACTAAAAGATGGTTGAATGTAAGTGCTGTTGGTACATTGTTCCCAGTGTCCCCCAAGTCCATGCCAGACATATTCATGAAAGTAATGTTAGTAGAAATTAGCGACCATTGGATTATAGTATTGACATCGTGGACAGTTAATGTCGTGTCGTGACATAAGAAGCCCTTAGGGCATTGGTCGCTACAATCAAACTCATCTTCGTTTCTGTCGCAATCCCCAACCCCATCACATACATAGACAGACGAAAGGACCTTGTTGCTTTGATAGCATTTAAAAGTTTCGTTTTTAAAAAAAAAATTGGTTAGTTTAGATTCATCTTGCCCGTTTGGGCAGTCTACGTACCCATCATTGAAATAGTAGTCCGGGATGCAGTATGCGCCCCAGCATTTAATGTATCCTGTGGGGCAGGGGAACTCACTACATCCTAGTAAATGATTGCCTGCTGGCCAGCCGATAACATTCCCCTTTCTATCTTTCAAATAAATACATTTAGGCGCCCAGAATGTATTATAATTGTTTGCGTGTATTCCTTGAGTGTGGTTCGTTGCCTGACAGTAAGTAATGTGCTGTAACAAGGAATGAAATGTATGAGATATGTTTGTCTGTATTTGATTTGTATGTTGAAGCAAAAAATGTGTGGTGTTTTTACAGTTGAACGCCCAATGCCGCGGAATGCAAACAGAGGACGAACAACTGACCTGTGTACATGAATCACAGTCGGACTCATCGCTTCCGTCAGGGCAGTCTTGTATAAGGTTGCAGACTTTATCTTTAGGAATGCAGATGAGTCCGAAAAGCTGTGGGTGTCTGCATAGGAAGTTTCCTTGCACGCACTCTTTCGCACCATTCATCTCATACTCAAAGGTACACACCTTCTCGTCCTCCCCCAAAAAACAATCACTCACACCATCGCAAACATACTTATACGATACGTTTCCAAATGAAGCAAAGCAAGAAAACTTAGGCACGCTATCAGACGTTACGGTGGAGTATTGGGAGACAGACTTAGCCTTGACGTCAGTGCAGTAGTCAGACTTATATAAAGACCCTGCTAGTTCAGCAGTTGTTATGTTACTGACTGCAATGCTAACATCTTGTTGACACAGCGTATAAGGGAAATGCATTTTATTGCACTCATGACTTGAAATTGAACCCATGTTTGCATTTCTTGACAAGATTATCCAATGGAAGCATACGTTTGTCGCATTTAACTGACTAGTCTCATTCAGGATAAAATAAGACGACAAACTAACAGGCCCTTCCTTTACCCATAGCAATCTTTCCTGTGACCTCGACGTTAATGTATAGAAGCCTACAAAAATTATAATTTGAAATATCTTTGAATGAAAATCTACTTGAGAAATATTAAGGAGATTATGAAAATTTTCTTTAAGGTATAAGAAATCTGCAGATGTTTCAAAAGTCACAAGATGAGCTCCCATCTTGTTGCAAAAGTTCTCAGAAGTTGTCCAGTTCATGAGAATATCATTCTTTTGCAGTAGTAAGCATGACACTAACCTTTTATCTTTGACTACTGGAAACCATCTATATAATCTGTTACACCTGTTACATAGGTAAATACTTAAAATATTGTTATGTACAAGATCATCACCGCCCCCTACCCTCAAAGCATCAGTAAGTAAAACACTTTTTGTATTTTCTGCAGTAACGATTATATTAAATATGTCGTCCGATTTTAAGGATTTGCTGATGAAGTTGGCTAAGTCTTCTTTTAAAGTGTGTTCGCGAAAAATGTTTATTAAAATTTTGTTACTAGAATTTTGTGTACCCATCTCTTCCCTAAGCTTGAAAATATTTTTAATGTATTGTCCTTCCCATGAGTCGTCTGTGTATTCACACATTTGATGCATTGTTTGCATATTAGAGACATTGAAAGCCGCGTACTTCCATGAACTCACATCGAGCACAGTGACTGGTAGGGCCTCGTTTCTAAAGAGCTTCAAAATACTGGGGACCATTTCCCAGTGGTAGGGGGGATTATAGCAGTCCAATGTAACAAGGATGTCCAGATTAGGTTCATCACACAATGTCCATTTTGTTGAAGCCATGCAAACAGTAACTAAGCCAAACAAACAAACCAGTGGTTTCATTTTGAATAGACTTTCAAAGAAACGGACTTCTTCTATTATACACAAACACTTAAAAAGAATTTTTTTTTTAAATTTATATTCTACTATTTTAACTCTTAATTCTTGCCAAAATGTAGTTTACCTTCGTTTGGAGGAATCCGCCGGTACCTTCTTTTGTATTGCAATCAATAGTTCGATCAATGCTAGCAGAGAGTCAATCTCTCGTATGGTAGAAACAGGTCGGGGGACCAAAGTTGCAAAACACGTACGAATAGTCCAAAATTCTATTTGAAATGTTTTTTATGTGTATTTCTTTCTAACAAAGTCTCAAATTCTATTTGAATAGTTCACGATAACAAAGACGCTTCAATGTGGTCAACTAAAAGAATTGAGTGGTAATTTTAACTCTTTCTCTCCAAATTGACGATTTATTTGACCTCACTAAATTTAACTAATGTTTAATTGTGTAAACTTTATTTTGTGTTATAAAAAAAAATGAGCATGCATTAACCCTTTAACTCTTCACCAAATAAAAAATGTTCTGATAACAAACGACAAAGTTATTGAAGCTTAATCATAACAGAGTAGTGAAATAGTATTGAGCAATATGAAGAATTGTGGAAACATAATTACGGAGAGAAAGAGTTAACAAAATGTAGTAGTGTGTTGGTTTACCTTTGTAAAGTGAATAGCGTATTTAAAAAATGCAGGTCTCAAATTTCTATCAATTGAATTTTCAAAAACAGCTACCTCAACGGCACTTTGTACACGGATACACCAAAAGGCTAGCTAAGTTACAGTTGTTCCTCCTTGTTTGAAAACAGTCAATATACTTTTCACATGTAACGACTCTTTGGAACTTAGAATGACAGAGTCCAAATATGAGCTACACAAACATATTGAAAACAACACAGTTTCAACGATTTTAGTAGAGATTCAATCTCAGTTGTGGTAGAGACGAGTCTGAATACGGATAATAGGAGATATTGAAATCAACAAAGTCGAGTCTGCTCTATGGAGGCCTGATATATTGAAAACAACAAAGTTTCAACGATGTTATAAGAGATTCAATCTCAGTTGTGGTAGAGACGAGTCTGAATAATAGCTATGGCAGATATTGAAAACAACAAAGTTTCAACGATGTTAGTAGAGAGTCAAACTCAGTTCTGGTAGAGACGAGATCGAGTGACCAGACAGAGGCAGGCATGGGAAATATATAGCACATTATGCTGCATGTGTAGACTTTTTCTCTATGCTTTTCTATTGGTTATCCTACTTGCCAATCAATTCTGCTAACTCCTCCTGTTTGTCTTTAATCTAAAACTAATGATACAATGGACCGCCTTCTTATGATTCATAGTCAACATTCAACTGTAGGCCCAACAAGGGGTTGTTTTTTGTTTTTTTTTACAAAACTTATATCGACTCTCTTTGTCGTTCTGTCTGTCTGGTACAAATTTTGAACACGTAATTTCATAGCTACCCATTCTCAGATCAAGATGAAATTTTATACATTTATTTATTGTATCAAATAAATAATAAATGGATGAATAAAAAAAATTATTTAGAAAATTAATTACTGGTATTTAATTTTTTTCTTTGATAATATTTTTATATTATATTTTATATTAAGCGTCTGGACCTGATGGTATTCCAGCTAGATTACTCAAAGAACTAAGCAATGAGCTAGCCCCAGTGTTCAAAATACTCTTTCAGGCATCGCTTAACCAGGGCAGAGTACCAAAGGACTGGAAAGAAGCTAATGTCACCCCCCTATTTAAAAAAGGAGAAAAATCTGATCCAGGAAACTACAGACCAGTATCACTTACCAGCATCACATGTAAAATACTAGAACACATAATATGTAGCAACATCATAAACCACTTAGACAAACATAATGTCCTCACCCCATACCAACATGGCTTTAGGAAATATAGATCATGTGAAACACAACTAATAGGACTAATTGATGATTTCTCAAAAGGTTTAGATAATAGTGAACAAATAGATGCTATCTTACTAGACTTTTCCAAGGCTTTTGACAAAGTTCACCACCATAGTTTGCTTAAAAAATTAAAATATTTCGGCATTAACGGTCCACTGCATCAGTGGATTAAAGATTTTCTGATAGGGAGAGAACAAACTGTAATAATAAATGGCTCTAAATCAACACCAATAACAGTAAACTCAGGTGTACCTCAAGGAACAGTCTTGGGTCCACTACTATTTTTAATTTACATAAATGATTTACCAAATTGCATTAGTTCAGGAACAAAAGTCAGATTATTTGCAGACGATTGCATAATATATAGAACAATAAAAACAAAACAAGACACAGATATTTTACAAAGAGAATTAGATGAATTACAGAAATGGGAATCAAATTGGAGCATGTCTTTCCACCCAGAAAAATGTCAGTTGTTAAGAGTAACAAAAAAACTAAAACAAATTAATTCCACTTATCTTATTCATGGCAAACCAGTAACACAGACTAAAAACTCAAAATACCTAGGTGTTATAATAAATGAAAAACTGTCATGGAATCCACATATTGATGAAACTATAAAAAAATCCAACAAAGCATTAGGGTTTATTAAAAGAAATTTCTATAAATCAAATAAGAACATAAAACTAAAATGTTATTTAACCTTGGTTAGGCCAATAATAGAATATGCATCCACCGTGTGGGACCCCTCAACTCAAGAAAATATTAAGAAACTGGAACAAACACAAAATAGAGCAGTGAGATTCATAACAAACGAATATTCACATTTGACTAGGGTAACACCATTAGTAAAATCACTAAATTTAGAAAGCCTTCAGGACAGAAGACTCAAAAGTAAAGTAGCAATTATACATAAAACACTGAACCATAATCTTCAAATACAAAAACAAAATTTAATAAAATACTCTGAAAGACACAAAAATAAAGGCACATTCCTCGTCCCATATGCTAGGACAAATTTGTACAAATACTCCTTCTTCCCTAGTGCTATTAGAGCATGGAATGGGTTGCCTGAGCTAGCCAGAAAAACCAGTGACTTGGCAGAATTTAAGTCATTGGTTAATATGCATGACTAAATGCATGACGCGTAGGACGTAATCATTTTCTTTTTTGAAGTAACGTCTGTATTATATAAGATAAGATAAGATAAGATTATTATAGACATTTAGCAATACAGTTGTAAACGTGGAGTTCTTCCTCTTAGACAATCTCTGCCTTTTTAAAGTATTTTAAATTTTGCTTAAGTATTATAATTAGGACCTAAAGAAGTCTTATAACCATTAGCAGCACTGGCAAATCTATGGGAAGGCTGTAGAGGCACACACATTTGAAACCATTTATCTCAATACTAGAAGATTTGTTTCTTCTTTTTGATATCACACAAAATTAAATAATTACCGCCCGGTGAATTAGTTGATTCTTTGATTTTATTCCTGTTTTGTTTGGGACTATGCATAATTGCCCGAAATTTCAATTTGATTCCAGGATGAAAAAGTGGTAGAAATAACATGGGGGAAAATGTGTACCTGACAGACAGACAGACAGACAGAAATATGCCGAGCTGGGAGTAGATCATTTATTAAGGTTGGTGGCTTTTTCCTTGTCTGCTAATTGGTCTGGGGGAGCGGGGGTTCGGGGCAGATTCCCGATTCCAAGCGTCTTCTGGCATTCTTCACTGACAGAAACGCATTCTCCGGACATCCAAAGCTATTTTATTGTATTTAAAAAGACAGGTCAAAGTTTGTACCATAAAGTAACGCGGGGGGCAATGACCGATATAGAAGAGTGAGTGACAATCGAGATACAAGTAGTGTAAGTATATCTTTGTTATTTATCGTAATATTATCTTCATGTCAAGCGAGACCTCTTTTAGTATTTTTTTTTTTTGGGGGGGGGGGGGGGGTCAGAATAAGACCCCATAAGAACGATGGTTTAATGCTCTTGAAATATTCGACTGTTTTGACGCGCGCAAAATGTCTAAATTTTAAAAACACTTTGAATAATGTTTTTACTTTTAAAAATTATAAATTATTACGTAAATGTATAGAACCTTAGTACATGGCAAATAGACAGAGATGTGTGTTCCTTGAAAAGATAAAATACTCCACAAATTAAGATCAAGACTTTGAGAGTCGCCGCAAAACAATTTATTTACAAAATAAAATGTAAAAAATTCATATATAAATTATACATTTTGTTCAATACGCCTGTTTGTGACTTCCTTTTGTTAAAGAACTAGAATACAAAGCACTGAGCGAAAAAAAAAAATAATTGTACGACGGAGAAGAAACCAGGTAGAGACCACTTCGATTCGAATCTCTTTTTTTATCTATTTTAGGATTCAAGTCTAAAAATGTGAGCTATTCTGTTTTAAAACATCATGTTTTCGTTGGGATCCTGTAAGAGACAGAGTCCTCTCTCGTTTTATAATTATTGCTACTGACTGAATTTGGCAATGACAGAGTATGGGTAGGGGCGACTCGACATAAGAATGTAATTTCTGGCATATATAACTTGTATTAGTTACATATTTTTTTGTAAACAAATTTCTTACCTAAAATGCAAAAGAAAAAGTAACAGTCCACCTGGAGAAGGTGATTACATCTATCGCCCCTACCACCTGGTAAAACCCTCTTTCATTTTATATTTACTAATGATTTAATTTGAGATTTCAGTGTGGTGTGACATAAGATACAAATGGGTTCAAATATCAATAAGTAGATTATAGTATACAGATTCTCAACTTTTTTTTTCATACACTATGATTTCAGCTTAAAAATTGGACCGCCCCCCCCCCACTCAAAAGTCTAGAGAGGGGAGGGCAGTAGCTGTAGCCGCCCCCCCCCCACTCCCCACCGCCACAGAAGCGGTCAAGATACCAAAAGAGGAACTGCATAATCAAAGGATTAATTATAATATTATAGCAAGAAGTAGCTTTTATCATATAGATATTGAATTTGGACCGCCTCCACCCCCCCCACTTAAAAGATAATGGGGTATACGTTGGTTTAGTCCCCTTTACTCTTTCTCTCCGTAATTATTTACCACACTCTGGTGGAATCAACGCTGGTATCGTCAGTTAGGAGAGAAAGAGTTAAGCCCAGAGTTTAATTTCAAAACGTACACTTTTTAACCCTTAAAACGCGTGTGGTAGTTTAGCCTCTAAACATCAGAATTGTAATTCCATTTTGTATCTACTCATTGTAAAACAGCTCAGAACTTTAAGGGTTAATGCACCTAAAAAACGTCCGCTCTTACAGTAACTTGTATCTAGATAACCTTCTTCTTGTAATGTATTCCTTTTATTTTACTGCATTGTAATGCGATTGCGGAAACATTCACGAAGACATCTCTTTCTTCCCCCCTCCCTTTTTCTTCCCTAACTGTCCATACAAGTGATAAAATCATAGCGCATTGAAAAAGCTAAATGCATAAAAAATAGCTACAAACAAAAACAAATGTTAAAAAGATTTCATATCTCACAGATTTATTATATTTGGTCTCGGGCCATTCGAATTTGCATCACTCGTGTCGCGGGCCATCTCAGCGAAAAACTACAAACATGACATTAAATTGACCTGAAACTATTGGATTAAAAGCCTGTACTTACACCGACTGATTGATTTTTTGAAGTCTAGAGCCTATATTAATTTTACACCTCAGAAGACTACTTAAGTTCTCTACTTGATATGTAGCCAGCTTTACCACAGACTCTTTTTGGTAAAAATTCCAATCGATCCTGCAATCTCTAGGCATAGTTTAACTTTTTTTATAAATTCTCGGCTCAAAACGAAGAATGCCGCCATGTTTGTTTTTTAACTCTTTCTCTCCTGATCGATGATACCATCGTTGATTTTAAACTCATTAAAAAAAATTAATGTTTAATTTTATAAACTTGACTCTGTGTTTTATAAAAAGAGCATGCAGTCCCCTTTAATTCTATACCAAGTAAAACATTTTCTGATAACAAAGACAAAGCTATTAAAGCCCAATCATAACAGGGAAGTGAAATAGTGATGAGTAAAATGAAGAATTCCGTCGAAACGTAGACAATAAATTACGGAGAGAAAGAGTTAATGTCGTTTATATAATGCTATTAAACAGCCACACTTACTTTAAAAAACAAATATGTTGCCATATTTTCATGTTCCGTAAAACGGCAAGATACGTTTAAGTTTTATGGCCGATTGTACATTCAGAGTCCTATTTCATAAATATGTTAAATGCCTATGTAACAATTCATCAGAGAAAAGTGAGGGCCTCTACCTTCTTTTCTTAGAAGGAGAGTGGATTTTCTACACTTTTTGCCGAAATTTCAGCGGGCCGGTTGGAACCACGTCGTTGGCTGGATCTGGCCTGCGTGCCATAATATTGGCAACACTTATTGATACTATTACAGTTTTAAACAAAAGTATTTTAATGCTTTCTTGTTTTTTAATGCTAATTAATAACCCTGGAAATATGTGTGTCGGGCCTACATGTTGTTTTTTACCTTTACCTTTACCTATCCCTTAGTCTGTTGGACCGTTGGGGCACTAGGCAAGACTTGTCGACCGTCTTTCTCCATTCCTCCCTTTTTTTGCCTTGTTTAGAACCTCTCTCAATGGCAGGCCCGTCCATTCTTTAATGTTGTCTTCCCATCGCTTTTTCTGTCTGCCTCTTCTTCTTTTTCCTGGTACTGTTCCCTGAAGGAAGGTCGTTGAGAGCCCCGTAGATCGTGTAATGTGGCCATAGGTTTTAAGCATTCGTCTTTTTACAATAGTTAGCTGGTCATCATGGGCTCCGATCGCTGCAGTAACCCTGTCTCTGAATTCTTGGTTTGTGATGCGGTCTTTTAATTTGATGCCTAGGATCCTTCTGTAGCATCTTAATACCATTGCTAGGATCCTCCTCTCTAGCTCTGCATTCAACGTCCACGGCTCGCAAGCATATAAAAATGTAGCCATGACCAGGGAGCGCATCAGTCTGATTGATGTTCCGAGGGCTAAGCCCTTGTCTTTCCATATTATTTTAAGTTTTGAAAGGGCTGCTGTGCTTTTCGGGCAAATAGTTCGGGTTTTGTTCCCTCATCTAAGACAATAGCTCCGAGGTATTTGAAGCTGTTAACACTAGTTAGCTTTGACTTCCAATACTGATGTCTCATTTAAAGGCCCTGATGGCTATTGGTCATAATTTGTTTGCTTTTCATCGTTTATTTGCATGCCATATGCTGCGGAAGTCATGCCGATGAGCATCACCAGGTCAGCTAGTTCTTCTTCTGTCCCTGCTAGGCCATCAATGTCATCTACGAAGCGCTAGTTAGTAATTCTTCTTCCTCCAATACAGTACCTTCATAGTCTTCGAGGGCATCTTCCATTATCCTTTCAAGGAAGATATTGAAGAGTGTTGGTGAAAGTAGGCAGCCTTGTCTTACTCCAACTGTGGTTTTGAACCAGTCCCCAATATTATTGTTGAAGTACACCGCACTGGTGGCATCCTTGTAGAGGTTCTGGATAACTTATGTTTTTATTTATGTTGTACTTTAACATTGACGCTCAGAGTGCTCCGTGCCATACTCGATCGAAAGCTTTCTTGAAATCAATAAAGACAGAAAAGATTCTCTTGGTGTTAGAGATATTTCTCAGAGAGTATTCTGAGGTTTAGGAGATTGTTCTGTTGTGCTGCGACTTTGTCTAAGACCCGCTTGTTCTTCTGATATGATGTAGTCAGCTATCGGTTTTAGCTGGTTTAATAAAATTTTTAACAGAACTTTGCTGGGATGACTTACGAGGCTGATGGTGCGATAGTTTTGACAGAGTTTAAGTTGCCTTTCTTTGCAAGAGTTATTATGAGTGATTGCGTTCAGGGTTTGGGCCATTCTCCTGATTGCCAGATCTTGTTGCAAATCATATAGAGGATTACAGTAAGTGGTCAATAAGGTCTCGAAAAAGGACATCATTGTTGTACAAAGAGACTGGAATGCCAAAGTAGGAGTTGACTCCCACCAAACCTGAAAAGGCTCTTGTGGAAAATACAGTAACCTCTCAACCAATGAACGAGGTCAACGACTATTAGAATTTGCGAAATATAACAATCTCTTACTGGCTAACACACTAGGATGCCACAAAAAAGCGCGTACAACCACGTGGCACAGTCCGAACGGAGAGCACCACAACCAGATCGACTATATCATGGTGCAGCAGTGGTTTAAGGCAAGCATCCATATTGTCAAAACAAGAAGTTTTCCTGGAGCTGACATTGGAAGCGACCAAGACCTTGTCATGGTGACTCTTAAAGTGCACCTAAAAAAGGGAACAAAACAAGGACCTACCAGGATATATTTGACCTAAAAGTCACCCCAAGTAGCTGCCATATTCGAGGCACAAGTAGGAGGACGCTTTGCAGCCCTCAATATCTTGGACTCCAATGACAAGGATATCGATACGCAAGTCAATATACTAAAAACAGCAGTCACAGATACAGCCCTGGAAATATTAGGGAAGCTCCGCACGCCCAAAAAACCCTGGGTAACAGAGGACATACTCTAACTCTGTGACAAGCGACGGGAGCTTAAAGGGAAAAAGCTGTCCGAGCCAAAATATGTGCACGAATACAAAAGCGTCAACAAACGGATTAGAAAGGGAATGAAAGAAGAAAAGAAAAAGTGGATAGAGAATGTCAAGAAATTGAACAGGGACTTAATAGAAACAACGGCAAAAAAGCGTACCAATGAGTAAAGGACCTCACCACCTCAACGCATGGAAGAACTAACACAATACAAGACAAAAACAACAAATGCTTAACTGAGGACAAAGATGTGTTGAAAAGATGGACGGACTACTAAATGAGATACTAAATGTCCCGGCAGTCTCCAACAATGACGACTATCCGATTCTTCGCTGGGAAGTAGAAACAGCAGTAAAAGCCCTGAAAAAAGGAAAATCGGCCGGAGTTTACAACATTCCTGGTGAACCTTTTCAGGTGGGAGAGGAAACTATAACAAACTCACTCTATATGATTTGCAATAAGATCTGGCAATGAAATAAAAATATGTGTTATGTGCTTTATTTATTCTTCATTTTTCGGACACAAGTGGCGCACTCTGTATTCAATTTCCTAGGTACGATACTGCTGTAAAGCGTTCTGTGTACTGGTTATAGTAATCATTGAAGTAAACATACTAAATAAAGAAGAATAAAAAGAAACAATTTGGTATTGGAAAGGATCATTTATTTGTTTATGTTTTAAGATTAAAAGTAATGAACGCAGTATTCGTCGAATGTACGAAAATAAGCACCATTACAATATGATGGATTCAAGTATCTGTTTCGACTATTTCTATCACACCCAGATTCAACATACCACCTATGTACATCATAGCATTCTGGGATTTGATCATAGCACAAGATACTTAAATTGAAATAAGGCCAATGGCAATCCCATTGACAATAAACGAATTCCTCAATTGCATCGTAGCATCCAGGCCAAGAGTAGTTGGCACCGACCAAGGCTATTGGTGTCGGATATTCATGACGATCCGTCCACATTTCAGGATCATGAGGCAACTCTCTCATTTTGACTTTGTGTATGACCAAAAGGAACAAGATTAACGTAACCATCGACGCCATTCTGTTGTGTCCTGAAAAAAAAAGATAAAAAAAAAATGTGGTTACACTCTTTAATATAGATCTATATCAGGGGCAGACTGGGTGTCAAAATCGGCCCAGGCATTTCTATGAAATTCGGCCCACAAAGTCTCTATCATGTGATGGGCATCCATGTCTAGGTGTATCCGTCCTTAAAAAATCATTAAGTTTGATAATGTA
Source organism: Biomphalaria sudanica (assembly GCA_036873155.1). NCBI lineage: Eukaryota > Metazoa > Mollusca > Gastropoda > Planorbidae > Biomphalaria > Biomphalaria sudanica. The sequence continues at coordinate 227,017 of JAZGLO010006631.1, read as the reverse complement.
TCGATAATGTATACAGTGAGATCTATATCTTAGTAAGCAATATAGCCTCTTTTTAAATCAGCAATTATGTAGGCCCTAAAAAGATGAAGCCTACTAGTAGCACTGTCTACATTCTGCATTTTATTTTCGGAAAATGTGTTTGATTAAAAGAGTATTACACTGTAATGTCTGTGAAAGACTTTTTGTTTAAACACGACGCTCAGAGGGCCTTATAATAATAACAATAATAACATAATAAGGATATTATAAAACCTTCAACAACTTGATATGTGCCTTAGTGTCTTCGGTGGCCCTACCAGCCCATTTGGGAACCGGCCCACCGCGCATTTACCCAAATTCCCATATAGCCAGTCCGCCCCTGATCAATATTATTTGAATGTAAGAAAGCATTTTGGGATTTGTACATAGCATCCGACACTTAGATTGACATAACGTTAGTGGCAATCAATGAGACTATAACTGAGTTCAACATGTGCTTCGCGGCACATCCAGGGAAAGTGTAGTTTGGATCGAGTGCAATAACTGGTGTAAAATATTTATAACATCCGCCCACATCGCGATGACCTGTATGACGAAATGGAACGATATAAACAGAATCATCGAGGTCATTCTGTTCCTAATTGATACAACTTAACTTTAATATAAGCTTTGCTTTAAAAAAATATTTTACATGTATTTTTTTTTATTTGTATTGCTTTTAATTTAACTTTCATTAATTATTAAAAGCAAAATAATAGCTTCCTAAGTTGCATAAAGCAGGTGTTACTTTTATTCAAGTCACACTTTCATGGAACCTGAGTAGGTGGAACATGCACACGGATATAAAAACAAACAACTCAATTGATTTTCTTATAAAATTAAGAGCTAAGTGTTAGCTCTGAGAAAAAAGTTTCTAGCTCGTTAATCACATTGGAAAAACTCTGGTTTTATCTTATCTTATATAATACAGATCATGCTTCAAAAAGGAAGATGATTACGTCTTACGCGTCATGCATACAGTCAAAGCTCTATCGCGTTCTTGAAAAGATTATTCCGAATGTAAGGCATTATTGATTCAAGCATCTACGAGACTAATACAATAGAGAACTTTTTTACGCACCGTCTGCTGATGAACATCACGTTTTGATGACGCAAAAAGCCTTCTTTCTAATGTAATCTACTTCTATGTAATGTAATCGCTTTCGAAAAAAGAAGGAACACTGAATCTACGTTGACGTTCTACTTTATACATTACACTTTGCATTAATTTTCGGACATGAAGGTATTATAAGTTGTACAAAGAAGGTATTGTATTATTTTTAAGAGTATTATTATGCATTTCTTTTTTTATATATATTTTGATATATTTCTATACAAAATTTACTAATTTATTTTTATCAAAATTTTGTGTTTAGTGGACCATTGAATATTATTTATGAAATCTTTAATTTTTATGAAAAGTCATATACAAATGACAGGTTGTCAATCCTAATTTCAGAGCTTGATAAAATGTCAGCTAAACAATATGATGAAACAAAGGTCGCCTTTGAGGAGGGGGACGCGGAAGCAAAAAATTATTATTATCTAGTTTGTTGATTTTTCATGCAAAAAGTTTTCGAATCATTCATACTAATGATCATGGGCGTAGCCATTGACCCCCCCCCCCGAAATGAAATCCACCCCCCTTTCAGGGGGGAGATCGGAATTTAGTGACTGATTTTTTGCTTTGATTTTGTTTATTTTAGGTGAGATTTTAATACTAAACCATCACTTGCCCCAGCGCAGCCAAGGGTTTTTGAGTTTAAAACCCCCTACCATTTACTCACGTGATCATATTGATAAAACAACGAAAAAAACTTTCACGTGAAAGCCACTGTGTATTTAAATTGCATTGTGATGTGTATAAAAGAGATAGAGAACCACGTAGCAAAATGTTGTTTGTTTACGATTGGCGAATGAGGTCCATTGTTTTGAAAAGGCTCAATATCTTATTCGAATACTAAAAATAAAAAAATACTCTGTCGCAATTAAACAAAAATTATTAAAATGACATTTACAATATTACTAATCGTTTTAAATTAGGTCTCACTTATAATGCATACTAATTAGCTTTTTCTCTTTAAAAAACTGCTAGCATAACTAATTTTTAAAATTACAATTTTTGCTTTCAGAAAAGAAAAAAAAAAGGAGCCGTTGCATCAGAACTTTAAATGGTCTAAAATATTGTGATGTCGGTATTTCAATATCATTTCTAGTTTACGAGATCTAAAACGGGACGGACGGACAGACGGACACACTATTCACACAAAACTAATAGCGTCTTTTCCCCTTTCGGGGGCCGCTAACAAGTTATTAATCTACAAACAGGAAATACTGCATCGGAGGGTTAAGTCATTTGACCAATACCCTAAGCCCAGTTTACGAGAGTGTCAACACGGGTGTAATAACCGGTTCATTCAATTGTTACTTTGGAGACACTCCCGAAAGTCATAGCAGCCATAGCAAGATTATCACGTGGTGATGAATCGGGAGAATACTCAAATATTTAAAATATGTGCAGTAAGCAATAAGTACCTTGGTATTGGCATATTAGTTGCTAGTAAAAATCTGTCTAACTATTTGATCTTTGAGAGCTAAAAATTGTTTTATAGAAAAAAAAAGAGACAGAAAAAGAAACGTTATAATGATTTCAATTTTTTTTTATAGGATAATGTTTTTTTTACAAAGGTTACATTAAATCTCTTTGTCTAGTATAAAGTTTGTACGTTATTTAGCCCATATAGCCAGTCCGCCCCTAGCTTACATTAAATCTCTTTGTCTAGTATAAAGTTTGTACGTTATTTAGCCCATAATGCCAGTCCGTCCCTAGCTTACATTAAATCTCTTTGTCTTGTATAAAGTTTGTACGTTATTTAGCCCATAATGCCAGTCCGTCCCTGGCTTACATTAAATCTCTTTGTCTAGTATAAAGTTTGTACGTTATTTAGCCCATAATGCCAGTCCGTCCCTGGCTTACATTAAATCTCTTTGTCTTGTATAAAGTTTGTACGTTATTTAGCCCATAATGCCAGTCCGTCCCTAGCTTACATTAAATCTCTTTGTCTTGTATAAAGTTTGTACGTTATTTAGCTCATATAGCCAGTCCGCCCCTAGCTTACATTAAATCTCTTTGTCTAGTATAAAGTTTGTACGTTATTTAGCCCATAATGCCAGTCCGTCCCTGGCTTACATTAAATCTCTTTGTCTTGTATAAAGTTTGTACGTTATTTAGCCCATAATGCCAGTCCGTCCCTAGCTTACATTAAATCTCTTTGTCTTGTATAAAGTTTGTACGTTATTTAGCCCATAATGCCAGTCCGTCCCTAGCTTACATTAAATCTCTTTGTCTAGTATAAAGTTTGTACGTTATTTAGCTCATATAGCCAGTCCGCCCCTAGCTTACATTAAATCTCTTTGTCTTGTATAAAGTTTGTACGTTATTTAGCCCATATAGCCAGTCCGCCCCTAGCTTACATTAAATCTCTTTGTCTAGTATAAAGTTTGTACGTTATTTAGCCCATAATGCCAGTCCGTCCCTGGCTTACATTAAATCTCTTTGTCTTGTATAAAGTTTGTACGTTATTTAGCCCATAATGCCAGTCCGTCCCTAGCTTACATTAAATCTCTTTGTCTTGTATTAAGTTTGTACGTTATTTAGCTCATATAGCCAGTCCGCCCCTAGCTTACATTAAATCTCTTTGTCTAGTATAAAGTTTGTACGTTATTTAGCCCATATAGCCAGTCCGCCCCTAGCTTACATTAAATCTCTTTGTCTAGTATAAAGTTTGTACGTTATTTAGCCCATAATGCCAGTCCGTCCCTGGCTTACATTAAATCTCTTTGTCTTGTATAAAGTTTGTACGTTATTTAGCCCATAATGCCAGTCCGTCCCTAGCTTACATTAAATCTCTTTGTCTTGTATAAAGTTTGTACGTTATTTAGCTCATATAGCCAGTCCGCCCCTAGCTTACATTAAATCTCTTTGTCTAGTATAAAGTTTGTACGTTATTTAGCCCATAATGCCAGTCCGTCCCTGGCTTACATTAAATCTCTTTGTCTTGTATAAAGTTTGTACGTTATTTAGCCCATAATGCCAGTCCGTCCCTAGCTTACATTAAATCTCTTTGTCTTGTATAAAGTTTGTACGTTATTTAGCTCATATAGCCAGTCCGCCCCTAGCTTACATTAAATCTCTTTGTCTAGTATAAAGTTTGTACGTTATTTAGCCCATAATGCCAGTCCGTCCCTGGCTTACATTAAATCTCTTTGTCTTGTATAAAGTTTGTACGTTATTTAGCCCATAATGCCAGTCCGTCCCTAGCTTACATTAAATCTCTTTGTCTTGTATAAAGTTTGTACGTTATTTAGCTCATATAGCCAGTCCGCCCCTAGCTTACATTAAATCTCTTTGTCTTGTATAAAGTTTGTACGTTATTTAGCCCATATAGCCAGTCCGCCCCTAGCTTACATTAAATCTCTTTGTCTTGTATAAAGTTTGTACGTTATTTAGCCCATATAGCCTGTCCGCCCCTGGCTTACATTAAATCTCTTATTCTGGTATAAAGTTTGTACGTTATTTTGTCCATATAGCCAGTCCGTCCCTGGCTTACATTAAATCTCTTTGTCTTGTATAAAGTTTGTACGTTATTTAGCCCATATAGCCAGTCCGCCCCTGGCACACATTAAATCTCTTTGTCTAGTATAAAGTTTTTACGTTATTTAGCCCATAATGCCAGTCCGTCCATGGCTTACATTAAATCTCTTTGTCTTGTATAAAGTTTGTACGTTATTTAGCTCATATAGCCAGTCCGCCCCTGGCTTACATTAAATCTCTTAGTCTGGTATAAAGTTAGTACGTTATTTAGCCCATATAGCCAGTCCGCCACTGCCCATACCTAATCTTGAAAATTTAGCACGATTAATTCTTGTACCTTACGAAACAAAAATAACTAAACAATTAGCAAATTTGTTAACTATTGGTAATTGATTTATTAGTTTGGTATCGATCAAGGGAAAGAAATTGTACTTGACATATGTGGTGATAAAAGTTGAGATAGTCGCCTTTTATACTATAGATAACTATAAAACTTTTATTTTTACCCTAACCCTAACCCCAGCTTCGATGGGCAGGACACGTATGCAGAATGGAAGACCACCGCATCCCTAAACGACTCTTGTATGGCCAACTAAGCGAAGGAAAGCGCTCGCAAGGTGGTCAAAGAAAACGCTTCAGGGACACCCTCAAAGCTTCTCTGAAGGCGTTCAGCATAGACCCAGGCACCTGGGAGACAGAGGCACATGACAGAGCATCATGACGTCGCGCTGTGAAAACTGGCGCACAGGTTGCTGAGGAAGAGAGATCAACGCTGGCAGAAGAAAAACGCCAGAGAAGAAAAGCAAGCCCCTCGACACTAGCTCCAGCTGGAATAACCTGCCCAGTGTGCGGCCGAACATTCCGGGCTCCCATAGGTCTCACCAGAAACACGTGGAGGCATAAAAGCCCAGTGCAAAGCTCTCAGCTCCCTGGATGACAAAGTGGTCATCATCGAACCACGATGGACGAACTAGATATAAATCGCTCTGTTCTTATGGTTATTTACTCTAAAGGGAAATGTACTTTGTAGTGGGTTTTTATTTTTTGTTGTTGTTTTTTGTTTGTTTGTTGTTTTTGTTGTTATTTGTTGTAGTTTTTTTAGTCAATACGCACAGCGACTAGTCTTCCAACACAGCGAAGGTTACCCTGGCTTGGACATATGTCATTCGCAAATAGAAAAATTCCTAAATTAAATACATCATGTAACTGAGTTATCAGAGGAAATCAGACCCAAGAAGGTAAGAACTATATACATAGACATAAATGATTATAGACTGGAAGTAGGAAGTTTTTTTTATTTGGGGGAAGCCAAATATGTCCCATTTTATAAACTCATAAATATGTTAAATGCTTATGTAACGATCCATCAGAGAAAAGTGAGGGCCTCTACCTTCTTTTCTTTGGAGGAGAGAGGATTTTCTACACTTTTTGCCGAAATTTCAGCAGGCCGGTTGGAACCACGTCGTTGGCTGGATCTGGCCTTCGTGCCATAATATTGACAACATTTGATACAATTACAGTTTTAAACAAAAGCATTTTTTTGCTTTTTTGTTTTTTCAAAGCTAATTAATAACCCTGGAAATATGTACGTCGGGCTTACATGTTGTTCTTTACATTTACCGTTACTTATCCCTTGGTCTGTTGGACCGTTGGGGCACCAGGCAAGACTTGTCGACCGTCTTTCTCCATTCCTCCCTTTTTTGCCTTGTTTAGAACCTCTCTCAATGGCAGGCCCGTACATTCATTAATGTTGTCCTCCCATCGCTTTTTCTGGCTGACTGTTCTTCTTATTCCTGGTACTGTTCCCTGAAGGAAGGTCGTTGCGAGCCCCGTAGATCTTGTAATGTGGCCATAGGTTTTAGGCATTCGTCTTTTTACAATAGTTAGCAGGTCATCATGGGCTCCGATCGCTGCAGTAACCCTGTCTCTGAATTCTTGGTTTGTGATGCGGTCTTTTAATTTGATGCCTAGGATCCTTCTGTAGCATCTCAATTCCATTGCTAGGATCCTCCTCCTAGCTCTGCATTCAACGTCCGCGACTTGCAAGCATATAAAATTGTGGCCATGACCAGGGAGCGCATCAGTCTGATTTTGGTGCCGAGGGCTAAGCCCTTGTCTTTCCATATTATTTTAAGTTTTAAAAGGGCTACTGTGCTTTTCGGGCAAAAAGTTCGGGTTTTGTTCCCTCATCTAAGACAATAACTCCGAGGTATTTGAAGCTGTTAACACTAGTTAGCTTTCACCTCCAATACTGATGTCTCATTTAAAGGCCCTGATGGCTATTGGTCATAATTTGTTTGCTTTTCATCGTTTATTTGCATGCCATATGCTGCGGAAGTCATGTCGATGAGCATCACCAGGTCAGCTAGTTCTTCTTCTGTCCCTGCTAGGCCATCAATGTCATCTGCGAAGCGCTAGTTAGTAATTCTTCTTCCTCCAATACAGTACCTTCATAGTCTTCGAAGGCATCTTCCATTATCCTTTCAAGGAAGATATTGAAGAGAGTTGGTGAAAGTAGGCAGCCTTGTCTTACTCCAACTGTGGTTTTGAACCAGTCCCCAATATTATTGTTGAAGTACACCGCACTGGTGGCATCCTTGTAGAGGTTCTGGATAACTTATGTTTTTATTTATGTTGTACTTTAACATTGACGCTCAGAGTGACCCTTGCCATACTCGATCGAAAGCTTTCTTGAAATCGATAAAGGCAAAAAAGATTCTGTTGGTGTTAGAGATATTTCTCAGAGAGTATTCTGAGGTTTAGGAGATTATTCTGTTGTGCTGCGACTTTGTCTAAAACCCGCTTGTTCTTCTGATATGATGTAGTCTGCTATCGGTTTTAGCCGGTTTAATATAATTTTTAACAGAATTTTGCTGGGATGACTTATGAGGCTGAAGGTGCGATAGTTTTGACATAGTTGTAAGTTGCCTTGCTTTGGAAGAGTTATTATGAGTGATTGCGTCCAGGGTTTGGGCCATTCTCCTGATTGCCAGATCTTGTTGCAAAGGATTACAGAGGATTACAGTAAGTGGTCAATAAGGTCTCGAAAAAGGACATTATTGTTCTACAAGGAGACTGGAATGCCAAAGTAGGAGTCGACTCCCACCAAACTAAAAAGGCTCTTGTGGAAAATACAGTAACCTCTCCACCAATGAACGAGGTCAACGACTGTTAGAATTTGCGAAATACAACAATCTTGATATGTGCCATAGTGACTTCGGTGGCCCTACCGGCCCATTTGGGAACCGGCCCACCGGGCATTTGCCCAAATTCCCATATAGCCAGTCCGCCACTGATCTATATTATTCGAATGTAAGAAAGCATTTTGGGATTTGTACATAGCATCCGACACTTAGATTGACATAACGTTAGTGGCAATCAATGAGACTCTAACTGAGTTCAACATGTGCTTCGCGGCACATCCAGGGAAAGTGTAGTTTGAATCGAGTGCAATAACTGGTGTAAAATATTCATAACATCTGCCCACATCGCGATGACCTGTATGATAAAATGGAACGATATTAACAGAATCATCGAGATCATTCTGTTCCTAATTAAAACAACTTAACTTTAATATAAGCTTTGCTTTAAAAAAATATTTTACATATATTTTAACCTCTCAACCAATGAACGAGGTCAACTACTATTAGAATTTGCGAAATACAACAATCTCTTACTGGCTAACACACTAGGATGCCACAAAAAAGCGCGTACAACCACATGGAACAGTCCGAACGGAGAGCACCACAACCAGATCGACTATATCATGGTGCAGCAGCGTTTTAAGGCAAGCATCCATACCAACAAAACAAGAAGTTTTCCTGGAGCTGACATTGAAATCGACCAAGACCTTGTTATGATGACCCTTAAAGTACACCTAAAAAAGGGAACAAAACAAGGACCTACCAGGATATATTTGACCTAAAAGTCACCCCAAGTAGCTGCCATATTCGAGGCACAAGTAGGAGGACGCTTTGCAGCCCTCAATATCTTGGACTCCAATGACAAGGATATCGATACGCAAGTCAATAAACTAAAAACAGCAGTCACAGATACAGCCCTGGAAATATTAGGGAAGCTCCGCCCGCCCAAAAAAAACCTCGGTAACAGAGGACATACTCTAACTCTGTGACAAGCGACGGGAGCTTAAAGGGAAAAAGCTGTCCGAGCCAAAATATGCCCACGAATACAAAAGCGTCAACAAACGGATTAGAAAGGGAATGAAAGAAGCGAAGAAAAAGTGGATAGAGAATGTCAAGAAATTGAACAGGGACTTAATAGGAACAACAGCAAAAAAGCGTACCAATTAGTAAAGGACCTCACTACCTCAACGCATGGAAGAACTAACACAATACAAGACAAAAAAAACAAATGCTTAACTGAGGACAAAGATGTGTTGAAAAGATGGACGGAATACTGTTCAGAGTTGTATAACTTTGAAATCTCAGGAGATCCAGAGATACTAAATGTCCCGGCAGTCTCCAACAATGACGACTATCCGATTCTTCGCTCGGAAGTAGCAGCAGCAGTTAAAGGCCTGAAAAAAAGGAAAATCGGCCGGAGTTGCCAACATTCCTGGTGAACCTTTTCAGGTGGGAGAGGAAACTATAACAAACTCACTCTTTATGATTTGCAATAAGATCTGGCAATGAAATAAAAATATGTGTTATGTGCTTTATTTATTCTTCATTTTTCGGACACAAGTGGCGCACTCTGTATTCAATTTCCTAGGTACGATACTGCTGTAAAGCGTTCTGTGTACTGGTTATAGTAATCATTGAAGTAAACATACTAAATAAAGAAGAATAAAAAGAAACAATTTGGTATTGGATAGGATCATTTATTTGTTTATGTTTTAAGATTAAGCGTAATGAACGCAGTATTCGTCGAATGTACGAAAATAACTATCATCACAATATGATGGATTCAAATATCTGTTTGTATAATATCTATCACACCCAGATTCAACATACCAACTATGTATAACATAGCATTCTGGGATTTGATCATAGCACAAGATACTAAAATTAAAATAATGAAACATGCAATTCCATCGACAATCATCCATTGCATACATTGCATCAAGGCATCCAGGCCAAGAGAAGTTGGCACCGACCAAGGCTATTGGTGTCGGATATTCATGACGATCCGAACTAGGATCATGAGGCAACTCTCTCATTTTGACTTTGTGTATGACCAAAAGGAGCAAGATTAACGTAGCCATCGACGCCATTCTGTTGTGTCCTGAAAAAAAAAGATTAAAAAAAAATGTGGTTACACTCTTTAATATAGATCTATATCAGGGGCAAACTGGGTGTCAAAATCGGCACAGGCATTTCTATAAAATTCGGCCCACAAAGTCTCTATCATGTGATGGGCATCCATGACTAGGTGTATCCGTCCTTAAAAAATCATTAAGTTTGATAATGTATCGATAATGTATACAGTGAGATCTATATCTTAGTAAGCAATATAGCCTCTTTTTAAATCAGCAATTATGTAGGCCCTAAAAAGATGAAGCCTACTAGTAGCACTGTCTACTTTTTATTTCCGGAAAATGTGTTCGATTAAAAGAGTATTACACTGCAATGTCTGTGAAAGACTTTTTGTTTAAACACGACGCTCAGAGGGCCTTATAATAATAATAATAATAACATAATAAGGATATTATAAAACCTTTAACAACTTGATATGTGCCTTAGTGTCTTCGGTGGCCCTACCAGCCCATTTGGGAACCGGCCCACCGCGCATTTACCCAAATTCCCATATAGCCAGTCCGCCCCTGATCAATATTATTTGAATGTAAGAAAGCATTTTGGGATTTGTACATAGCATCCGACACTTAGATTGACATAACGTTTGTGGCAATCAATGAGACTATAACTGAGTTCAACATGTGCTTCGCGGCACATCCGGGGAAAGTGTAGTTTGGATCGAGTGCAATAACTGGTGTAAAATATTTATAACAATCGCCCACATCGCGATGACCTGTATGACGAAATGGAACGATATAAACAGAATCATCGAGGTCATTCTGTTCCTAATTGAAACAACTTAGCTTTAATATATTATTTTACATGTATTTTTTTTTGTATTGCTTTTAATTTAACATTCATTAATTATTAAAAGCAAAATAATAGCTTCCTAAGTTGCATAAAGCAGGTGTTACTTTTATTCAAGTCACACTTTCATGGAACCTGAGTAGGTGGAACATGCACACGGATATAAAAACAAACAACTCAATTGATTTTCTTATAAAGTTAAGAGCTAAGTGTTAGCTCTGAGAAAAGAATTTCTAGCTCGTTGGCCACATTGGAAAAACTCTGGTTTATCTTATCTTATATAATACAGACCATGCTTCAAAAAGGAAGATGATTACGTCCTACGCGTCATGCATACAGTCAAAGCTCTATCGCGTTCTTGAAAAGATTATTCCGAATGTAAGGCATTATTGATTCAAGCATCTACGAGACTAATACAATAGAGAACTTTTTACGCACCGTCTGCTAATGAACATCACGTTTTGATGACGCAAAAAGCCTTCTTTCTAATGTAATCTACTTCTATGTAATGTAATCGCTTTCGAAAAAAGAAGGAACACTGAATCTACGTTGACGTTCTACTTTATACATTACACTTTGCATTAATTTTCGGACATGAAGGTATTATAAGTTGTACAAAGAAGGTATTGTATTATTTTTAAGAGTATTATTATGCATTTCTTTTTTTATATATATTTTGATATATTTCTATACAAAATTTACTAATTTATTTTTATCAACATTTTGTGTTTAGTGGACCATTGAATATTATTTATGAAATCTTTAATTTTTATGAAAAGTCATATACAAATGACAGGTTGTCAATCCTAATTTCAGAGCTTGATAAAATGTCAGCTAAACAATATGATGAAACAAAGGTCGCCTTTGAGGAGGGGGACGCGGAAGCAAAAAATTATTATTATCTAGTTTGTTGATTTTTCATGCAAAAAGTTTTTTGAATCATTCATACTAATGATCATGGGCGTAGCCATTGACCCCCCCCCCCCCGAAATCAAATCCACCCCCCCCCTCAGGGGGGAGATCGGAATTTAGTGACTGATTTTTTGCTTTGATTTTGTTTATTTTAGGTGAGATTTTAATACTAAACCATCACTTGCCCCAGCGCAGCCAAGGGTTTTTGAGTTTAAAACCCCCTACCATTTACTCACGTGATCATATTGATAAAACAACGAAAAAAACTTTCACGTGAAAGCCACTTTGTATTTAAATTAGATTGTGATGTGTATAAAAGAGATAGAGAACCACGTAGCAAAATGTTGTTTGTTTACGATTGGCGAATGAGGTCCATTGTTTTGAAAAGGCTCAATATCTGATTCTTTTTTTTTTTTTGGTCAAGAAATTACAATTCATTTAATATCCACTAATTTGTAGACATTTAAAAAAAATAAAAATAAAACATGAGTGGTCAAGAAATTACAATTCATTTAATATCCACTAATTTGTAGACATTTAAAAAAAAATAAAAATAAAACATGAGTGGTCAAGAAATTACAATTCATTTAATATCCACTAATTTGTAGACATTTAAAAAAAAAAAAATAAAACATGAGTGGTCAAGAAATTACAATTCATTTAATATCCACTAATTTGTAGACATTTAAAAAAAATAAAAATAAAACATGAGTGGTCAAGAAATTACAATTCATTTAATATCCACTAATTTGTAGACATTAAAAAAAAAAAAAAAAAAAAAAAAAAAACATGAGTGGTCAAGAAATTACAATTCATTTAATATCTACTAATTTGTAGTCATTTTCAAAATTATAAAAATAAAACATGAGTGGTCAAGAAACTACAATTCATTTAAAATCTACTAATTTGACAACGCTAAGGTTGTCAATTGTAGTCAAACTGAATTTAAGTTATCTTATCTTGTAGACATTTTCAAAAAATTAAACGAATCAAAAAGAACTCTGTAGTGTAATTGTATCCAATTAGTTTATTTTCCTTTTAAGCACTTGGCATATGTCGTTTTCACTTTATGGCAACATTAACAATCTTTCAGGAAATTGACTTTGAAGCAATGCTATGTTCCCAGGTAATAGCAAGTAATTAGGCAAGGCAAGCTAATATAGGGTTGTATACAGCTGCCCTGTATGCCTTATGTATTTTTTAAAAAAAGACTGATCTGGGACCAGGTTAATCCCTCTCACGACAATTTTGTAAAGGTCTCCTTGAGATGTAAGAGGGCTACTCTGGCATCATCAAGGTGGCCCTTGGGTCTGTTAGAGTCATTCTGGGATAGTTAACCAAGCAAAGGTACTGCTGTAGCACAATTGTTCAGGGTTCTGTTAGGAGGGTCATGTGTAAATTATTTCAGGATAGGGGTGTCGATTTAAGATTCTTTTTCCTCTCATTACCAGGGGTTTAAAAAAAATTAATAAATAAATAAAAAATAGTTAATTTGTCTTAAAATATTACATTATTCATAAAAGATTCTTGACTTTCAATTGTCTGCCCTTGTCTATATTCTTTAGGATTATTGGTTTTGGTTATTTTTGTTTCTAGTCTCTTCGCAGGCTCCATTCAGTTGCGTCTTGTTTTCTTGTTCCTTTGTTTCCCAGTACGTCTAGGATGAGGCTGCCGCTAAGATATAGACATTGTCATAGTGTTCTTGTTACGTATCCACGGGCTTGCAGTGTTCTGTGAGTGTAGTACATACACAGTTGATGTTGACTTGTGACATGCTCTCCGATCATGTGATCAAAGAGGACGTAACCACGAGGGAGAAATTCTTCAAAAGTGTTGACTTCCCTTTACAAGACAGTTCTTTAGTAGTTTTCCATAGATAAATAAAGTTCAATTTGATTCCTATCCCGCATCTCTCATCCCAAACTCTCTTTAACCCAGGTACATACACACTCTCACACACTCGCATAACCACTTAAACTAATTGACATAATACCAATAGAGTAGCTTTACAGATTGATTACAGTATTTAGATTTTTATATCTGAGGTCTGACAATTTAGTCAAGGACAATAAATTATACAATAATTGCAATTTCTATCTAACCAGTATAGTTATCAATTCTATGTTCAATTATTTTTCTAAATATTAACTCTAGATTATAAGGATTTAAAGATACATTGTTATTAACAACTTTAATTCTACTGTGCCACACAAGACTTCTGTATTCACTCACTATTATTAGATTAAATTTATGAATCATCTTACTTTTGATTTTAGGCAATTTATTTAAAACAATAGCTAGGTTAAGATTAACATTGGTGTTACAGTTTGCCTCTAGTAGGTCTTTCATAGTGCATCTAACATTATCAAATATTTTACATTTTAAAAACATATGGCTTTCATTGTTAACATTATCTGTGTGACATAAAACACATGTGTGTACATTTCTTTTCTTCCTTCCTACAGGGGTCATCCCGAAGATTAGTCTGTATGTTATTTCTCTGGCTTTGGGTGTAATGTGTTTGCTGTGTAGATTTATAAAAGTGTCTCTGAAATCTATTACACCTAACTCTCTACTCCATTTGATCCTATTGAATAATCTTTCTTGTAACTGTTTCTTAAGTGTTGTATATGTGTCTTTTAATTTACTGTGTATTAGATGTTCATTGCCGGGGAGTATTCTTGATATGGATCTGTAAAATGGATGTGTGTTTGTACCAAAGTGGTGTGGGGTGTCATTTTTTATTGGAATTATTTTATTTAACCTTAAGCCGTAGTAGTATATTGTTAATGGAAAATTGTTTAGGTTCTTGGCTACTTGTCCTATGTATTTTAATCTAAGTGCTTGTATTTTGGTTCTGATGTCCTGTAAGTTTATCCCCCCATCCTCTTTGTTTTGTATAAGTGTTGTGTGTTTAATGTTTCTGATAGTGCTTTTAAATATAAAATTCCTAATGATTGTGTTTATGCTTGGTATAAAAGTTGGTGGAGGTTCTGTGATGTTTGCTAAAGAAACTATCTTCGGGATGACCAGGTTGTTTACTAGTATTGCTCTACCAAATATAGTAGTTGCTGCATAGTGAAATCTTTTAAGTGTGATTTTGGTTTTCTTTAAAATATTTTCCCACTGCTGTGTGTGGTAATATGTTGGGTTGCTTGTCCACGTGATGCCGCATATTTTAATTTCCTTCTCTATTTTAAGGTTAAAGGGGATGTTTGAGGGGATTTCCCACCTGCCCAATCCCATAATACAAGATTTATTTATGTTGATTTTTGACCCGCTTGTCCTCCCAAATTGAATAAACTTATTTATGATTGCGGCTATGTCTTTTTCTGAGGAAGGAAAAAGGGTGGTGTCATCCGCGTATGCTTTAACTTTAACTACGGGCGTGGGGCCTGGGATTCTTATCCCCGTGATTCCACTATCTAGCCTGATGGTTTCTAAAAGGGGTTCTAGGCAAAGGGTGTATAAAAAGGGAGAAAGGGGACACCCTTGTCTTACAGATCTTCTAATAGGGATACTGCCACTAAGGGTTTGGTTTATTATGAGTTTGCTTGTGGCATCAGTGTAAACTAGCTTTATGTATTTCTTCATTCTTCCATCTGTCTTCGTCTTGTCTAGTATTTTGAAAAGGTAGTCATGGTCTATTCTGTCAAAGGCTTTTTCCTGGTCAATAGAAAAGAGGGCTGCTTTCAAGTCTTTGTCTTTACAGTAATATATAATGTCTCTTAAAAAATGGTTAAGTTCGTCGATGTTTTTGTCTGGGTTGCTACAGTATTGATCCTGTCCTATTAAGTGTGGTATGAGGGGTTTTGGTCTTAGAAAAATCATTTTCGTCAGGAGTTTGTAGTCGGTGTTTAGAAGTGAGATCGGTCGAAAGTCGCTAGGTGAGGTGTTGTTTTCTTGTTTTTTTGGTAGAAGTGTGATGTATGCTAAGTTGAAATCTCTAGGTAACTGTTCTGTCTCTAACATGTCGCTGTATAGATTTAATAGTAGGGGTCCTATTTGGGGAAAAAAGGCTTTGTAAAATTCAAACGTCAGACCGTCTGGGCCAGGGGATTTGTTGTTTTGTGTTGTATCTAAAGCAGCTCTCAGTTCGTCTAGCGTAAAGGGAGCGTCTGTCTCTATCTGTTCTGTCATTGGTATTTCTTTGCAGTTCTGTAAAAATACTTTTTGTGCCTTGTCGTCCGTCTGTTCCTTGTCATACAAATGAGTAAAGTGTTTAGTAAATGTGTCTGTTATTTTGTCCATGTCGTGTATAGTTTCTCCTTTACTATCAACAATGTTGTCAATAGTTCTGTCAATTTGAATGTTTTGTTCTGCTGATAAAAAAAGTTTGTTAGGCCCTTCGGTTATTTTTTGACTTTTGCACCTCAATTCCGCTCCTTTGTATTGATAGTTAAATAGTTCTTCTAGTTGTGTTAGTATGTGTGTTTTGGCTGCTTCGTCTTCTTCGTGTGTTAGTAAATTTTTAAGTCTTTCCTCTTCTTTTTTCCTTTTTGAGTTGACTAGTGTGGCCAGTATTTGGCTTTGCTGCTTAATGGAACTTTTAATTAGCGTCCATATTTCTGTGACTTTAAAATAGGGTGTGTTTGAGTCATGTATTATATTTTTGAGGAGGTTTGCGATTGTTTTTAAATAGAGCGGGTCATTTAGGAGGTCGTTGTTAAGTTTCCAGATCGGTGTTTTTTGTTTTTTGTTTTTTAGTTTTGGGTTCAGCAGTTCCACTAAGACTCCTTTGTGGTCTGTATATTGTAACGTCTCTACGAGATGTGTTACACTTTTTGTTTTGCACGCCCTTAGCACATACATTCTATCTATCCGTGTTTCTATTTGGTGTGCTTTGTCCCTGAACGTGGTGACCCGGCCCGTGACCTCTACTTCTCTATAAGCATCTACTAACCGGAATGCCTTGATGACTCCCCCCAAATAGTCATGCGTTTTAATTGTTATATGAGGAGCAGGACCCTCTGTGTTTGTGTTTTGCTTGTCTAATTGGGAATCAATGTAATTTAAATCACCCCCTACTATTAAATTTTCTCCTGCGTACTGAGTGTGTAGAATGTCACTTAGCATTCCAAAAAACTCGTGTTTCTCTTTTTTTTGAGCGGGTGCATAAATGTTGACTAACGTGTATGTGTGTTTTTGTGAGCTTGTCCTAATTATTACTATCCTCCCGCTATTGTCTTGATATGAGTGTGTGATTGAAAACCTATTGGATGTTTGTAAAATGGCTGTCCCTCGTGGCTTTCTACCTAAACTAAAATAATCCTCCCGGAGGCCCATAAGAGAGACTGCTTTTTTGGCCTTGTACTCTAACTGTGTGTTGGTCTCTTGCAGAAAGATAAAATCTGGCTTGTATTTCCTTGTGAGGTGTGCTATGTATGTGTGTTTATTGTTAAGCCCTCTGATGTTGAGTGTCAAAATTTTGATGTCTGCCATGAGTGTGTGAGATTGGTTTGCGTGTTTGTTATTCTATTGTGTGTGTATGCATTTTATCTTTAAGAGTTGCTTTGTTGTTTATGTGTTTGAATGTGTGTTAGGGTCCTCGCCCTCATCTATGACTAGCACTGACGGGGAGTCTGGAAAGTTTAGCTCGAGCTTGAACTGTTCTTCCTCTCTTTTCTCCTCCTCTACCCGGGGATCCTCGTTTAGATCCTCTGATGAGGAAGAGAGAGAGAGGGCCCTCTTTCTTGTTATTTTGGTTGGGGTGGTGGGTGCTGAACTTGCCCCTCCGGATGTTTTAATTTTTTTACTTTGCTTAGATTTGTTTTCAGGGCTGTTTGGTGGGGGGAGACCACTTGGAGTAGCTCCCATAGCTTCTATTTGTTTTTTCCCCCTCCTTTGCTGCTTTCAACCATCGTGAACCCATCTTTTTTTAGCTGTTGATCAATCTCAGATTGCTTTTTCTCTCCCTCACCTTTAAGGGCCATGGCATAGGAGATTTTCCCTCCTACCTCCTTTGCACCTTCTGTGCGGTTTTGGTCCCGTCTGGGGTTCGCCCTATTTGGACACTGGTTTGACCAGTGCTGATCCTGTCCGCAATGCCAGCACTGTTGTCTACGTCCCGGGATGGTCACGAGGACCTTGTAGGTCCTCGGATCGTCCTCGTATCGTAACTGAATATAATGGGGGAGTTCAGTCTGTTTGCGGGTTTTTATCCAAGCCGCCCACTTATCTGAGTTGCCTAGCTTGATTGGCTCTATCTTGGAGCCTTCTTCTGCAAAGGCTCCAAAGATTCTCCTATCTTTGATTTGTTTATGGTTGGTGCTACCCAGTGAAGGGTAACCCTGATTTTTTCGTCTTCCAAGGTACAGACATCTACCTTGAAGTCCTTATCATTCCCGAATGATTTCCCTAGTATACGGGTTCTCACTCGGGCGGATGTTGGGAACAGGAACCAGACAAAGGGGTTCTCGAAGCGATAGAGAGAACTCACTTCGTCCGGTGTTAGTTTCAGGCACTCTATTAGGCTCGCCATAGTGGCCTTAACAGCCCCTTGGCCTGACAGCTTTAGAAGCAAGGTACCTGGGGTGTGGACAAGTCCACCATCCAGGTCCTTTTTTTCAATAAAAAATGTCTTAACTGACATTTTTACAAGGGTTTATCACAAGAGACGATAACTACACAGTACTTTACTACACAATCCTCGCGCCGTCCACTCTAAACAGTAACACACACAAATCCACAGAATCACAAAAAAACCCACAGAAACACAAGTAATCCACAGAATAAATCCTCAAGTGTTAGCTACTTAATCAATCTCTTATTCGAATGCTCAAAAACGAAAAAATTAAGGATATTCACGCAATTAAACTAGTTTAGGAAAAAGGGGTTCTCGAAGCGATAGAGAGAACTCACTTCGTCCGGTGTTAGTTTCAGGCACTCTATTAGGCTCGCCATAGTGGCCTTAACAGCCCCTTGGCCTGACAGCTTTAGAAGCAAGGTACCCGGGGCGTGGAAAAGTCCACCATCCAGGTCCTTTTTCTCAATAAAAAATGTCTTTACTGACATTTTTATAGGAGTTGAAAAACAAGAGACGATAACTACACAGTACTTTACTACACAATCCTCGTTTTAAATTAGGTCTAACTTATAATGCATACTTATTAGCTTTTTCTCTGTAAAAAAACTGCTTGCATAACTGATTTAAAAAATTAGATTTTTCGCTTTCAGAAAAAAAAGTAGCCGTTGCATCAGACCTTTGGATGGTCTAAAATATTGTGATGTCGGATTTTCAATATTTTTTCTAGTTTACGAGATCTAAACGGGATGGACGGACAGACGGACAGACATTTCGCACAAAACTAATGTAGGCTCAAGGCGCTGTGATAACATTACAAACATAAACACTAGAGCTAAAATGATAAACTAATCTAAAAACTTTTCATAATGCTCTTCTTGAAATTACAGTAGCATGTTATCTGTCTGAGATCAGTGGGAAGTGAGTTCAAAACCTTATGTGTATGTGTGTGTATTTATGTATTTGTATGTATGTGTGTATGCATGTATGTATATTTATGTAGGTGTATGTATGTATGTGTGTATGCATGTGTGTATGAGTGTGTGTATGTATGTGTGTATGTATGTGTGTATGTATGTCTGTATGTATGTATGTGTATGTATGTGTGTATGTATGTGTGTATGTATGCATGTGTGTATGTATGTGTATGTATGTGTGTGCTTGTCCTGGATGCACGGTCATTAGCACTGAGATGGTCAGTAGAACGAAATGTAGGCCGATAAACATTTTCATTGATACCATTATGTTGTTTCCTTATAAAAAAAAAAGGAAAAAATCGAGCTCTGTTATTGGGAACATGCAAAGGACGTATTAAGATTCAGTCTTTTATGCATCATGCCACTAGACCAGTGATTCCTAAAGTGGTCTATATAGACCCCCAGGGGTCTATGAAGACTTCCAAGGGGTATACGAAATAAAAAAAAATTGGAGGTCTATGAGATGTCCACGGGGGTTTACGACAGTGGATTTCATTTAAGCAGGTCGTGACTTTAATTTTCGCATCCCATTAATGTAATTATTTCATATACTAATTTTTAGCGGCCCCGAAAGGGGAAAGGCGCTATTAGTTTTATGTGGCCTGTCTGTCTGTCTGACCATCTGTCCCGTTTCGATCACAGAAACTAGAAGAGAAAATGAAAATAGGACATCATGAAATTTTAGATCATTCAAGGTTCTGTTGCAACGGCTACTTTTTTCTTTTCCGAAAGTGAACCATCTAATTTTTTAAATTTTATATGCAAGCAGATATTCAAAAAAAAAAAAAAAAAAAAAACACTTTTAAATGAAAAACTTCAGGGGAAGTAACTCTTATTAAAAAGTTAACTAGCTTCTTCAGTAATAAATCAAGACTCCAAAAGCGTTTTCTTGCATTCTACACTGCAGAAACGCTATCTCCTGACATCTACAGCTTATTATTCATTCTATTATAAAGGACCTTGAATATGAATTTATAGTGGCTTAATACATTGCAAATACAACTGATTTGTTCTTTGAAAAGATAAGATAACCAACATATTTTAGATTAAGGCTTTGAGGATCGCCGCCGAAAAAAAAATTCGATTTACAATATTAAATAAAATGTGAGAATAAATTTTGAGTTATAGTCCTAAATTTATTTAGCTAATAAAAAATGAGATAGAGTAAAGGTTGGAAAAAGTCGACTAGGAAATGATTATCTGGTTTTTTAACTCATCTCAACCGTGACTGTTGTATTGAAAAATTTCGTTTGAATTATAACTTTTCCAAAGCAAAGTCTTTCTTAAAATAGTTATGATCAATTCATGTGAAATTACACAAACTCTGTCTGGAAAGGGGAAGGGCAGTAAAATGAAAACGATGAATCCCCGCTCCTTTTTATCATTTCTGCTAATGATTGCATTTTGCATTAAAGAATAGGGGTGGGGCGACTCGATATAAGAATTTACTTTATAGCATATATAATTTATATTAGTGACAGATTTGTAAAATTTTGTAATTTCTTACTATAATACAAAAAGAAAAAGTATTGGTTTGTCCTATGGGGGGAAGTTGATTGCATTTATCGCACTTCCACCTGTTTAGATTATATAGATATTCGACTAATTTTGTTCACATACTATGATTTCTCCATAAAAGTAGGACCGCCCCCCCCACTCAAAGGGTTTAGATGGGAAGGGCAGTAGAGGTATTCGCTCCTCCCCTTCCAATCGGCCAACAGATGAACGACATAATATAAAGACCGGTTAAAATACCCATTACAAGTTTTAATTATATAGATATTTAATTGATTCTGTTAGCAAGCTGTGATTTCCGCAAATACATAAGGCCGCCCCCCCACTCGAAAGTTTATTGTGGGGGGGGGGGTGGTGGATTGATGCCATCGCCCCCTCGCAACCCTACCAAATCGGCCAAAATACTAGAAGGAGGGGGGTTGAAATAATCTAAAAAAAAGGTTGAAATATAAATAATTAGTATATATTATTAACATAAGTAATAAATTCGTATACAAATTGTGTGAATTCTATACTAAAATTCGTCCGCCCCCCCCCCTTGGGGGGAGGGTCGGCCGAGTAGGGGGGGGGGGGCGATCGCCCTACCGCCCCCCCCTGGATCCGCCAGTGCCCCCGCAGGGGAAGGTCGGAATTTAGTGACTGACTTTTTGATTCGATTTTGTTTTTTTTTAGGTGCGATTTTAATACTAAACCATCACTTGCTCCATCGCAGCCAAGGGGGTTTTAAGTTTAAAACACCTACCAGGAGGGTTTGCAGTTAAACCCCCTCCTCTTCTATAAAACAACAAAATATGCAAACGACAATCCCCAAATTCCAAGAGCATAGCTAAGGAAGATTTAGATTTTTAACCCCCCCCCATCCAAAATGTACGATACCCCGCCCTTTTTCTTCATTATAAAAAAAAATCAAAGTACACATTCAAAGTTCTAGTTGAGGACCTAATTCTATTCACAAGGCTTATCTCCCCTTACTGAGTCCTCTCCTCTATATAAAAAAATAAAGTATAAATTATTTCTGACAATTCAATGAGATCTTCACCAAACTAATTCATAGCACATGTACTTTTTGAGTGATAATAATCAATCAAACCTTGGTTACATCATATAGAAGATACAAATCTACGCACTGTGCAGCGGAAGATGTTTTGGTGCTTCTGTGAAGACAAGTATCTTATAAGGCATTGGTATACTAAAGGGTTGTCACCGTAATGGTGAAATAGAATGCTAAGATTTGTTTTCTGGTGTCGTGGGCAGTCTCTGTACTGGGCAGAACGGTATACACCTCTTTCTGCATGTTAACAAAATAATAATACCCGCACATATTAACTTACATGATCAATAAGTTCCTTTTGCTACTCGTCCTCTGCTCAATCTCTCATCTAAACTTTATTTAATAGCTAAACTGTGATTGACTTACTCGTAGTTACAATAGTATCTATACAGCAAATCATGGGCGAAGGCAGGGGGAGGTTTGGGGTTTTCACTCAAAAAAGTACATGTGCTATCAATTAGTTTGGTGAAGATCTCATTGAGTTGTCAGAATTAATTGATACCGATCGGAACACAGTACTAGGCAACTAGGTGTACTAGGTGTTCATGTATTTTAAATGACTAGTTTATTGTGAATAATTTTTAAACACATTTTGATAAATGTGCGGTTCTGATTGTGTTTGCATTGTCTGTGCTGTGTCCTATGTTGGGCTCCTTCACGCCTTGGAGTATTTTTGTTATGACTGAAAGCTCATCATTTGGAAAACAAACAAAAAAAAAACAAAAAAAAAAAAATCACACCTACCTTTTTTTTTTTAATTTGCTCTTAACAAAACGCAATTTTTATGCTTCTTGTTTGTGGTCTTTCATCCAGAGTGGAAGCTGCCCTGGGCACGAGGGGAACAAAATCCTCATGTTTTATTCGTTTTTACGGGGGAAAAAAAAGACGATTAGCAGGGAAATGCCATTATAAGATACTTGTTATAAATGTGAACACCTTTACAGAAGCAACACAATATCTTACGCAACAAGGTGGTCTAGATTGCACCAAGCATACAGTTTCGTCAGGGTCCCATTCAATAGCACTCCAGATAGTGTTAAGCAATGTGGTCAAGATCTCATTGAATAAAAGAGAAAAAAAAAAAAAAACTGAAGCGAAATAGTTTTCAAAAACCATGAACGTAGCCATAGGGAGCCATGAGATTCAAACCCATTCGCCTCAAGCGTAACCAAAGAGGGCTTAAGGTTGACAACTCCCCTCCAATGAAATACTAAAGTAATGCTGGTTATCTAGCCAAGGGGGCTTCAGATGTTCAGTTTTCTCTCCACATCAGGAGCTAGTGTTTAAATCGGCCCGGGCATTTCTCTAAAACCGGCCCACAAATTGTATACCAATTGATGGACATCCAATCATACCTGTCCTTAAAATGTTAAGTAATGTATCGAAAGTAGTTAACTATATCAATATATTATTAGATGATTTTGAAACTGTCCTCCTATAAGTACAGTTATTTAAATGAATAAAGTATAACACTTGGAAAGGAGAATCTCCTATTGTGAAAACAATCTCTGCTACAGTCTACATCAACATATAAATGTACTTGACATTCAAGGCAATTAAAGATTCTCATCAATTTTTGTCTATATATTTCAGGAGTTTTGTATGAGTTTTCAAAAGATTTTAATAATTTCCGGATATTTCCAGGACTTTTTGGTATATTTTGTTATTTCAGGAGATTTACAGGACTTTTTGGTATATTTTGTTATTTCCGGATATTTCCAGGACTTTTTGGTATATTTTGTTATTTCAGGAGATTTACAGGAGCTACATGTAAATCGACAGGATCTGTTATAAGTTATAAAATGGTTTAATTTAATAATTTATACACCTAGAATTAGCGCGGGTCCTTTGAGGGGCCCACTGCGGTCGCCTAGGTTGTAGTAGCCTTAGGCCGGCCTTGCAAAATAATGGCGTATGCTAAGCCGCCGGTCGACTAGTTTGTATAACTTTGTCCTAGCATACAGAACGTTGTGTCTTTCTGAATATTTTATTAGATTTTTTTAAATTTTTTTTTGTATTTGAAGATTATAGTTCAGAGTTTTATGTATAATTGCTACATTACTTTTGGGTCTTCTATCCTGAAGGCTTTCTAAATTTAGTGATTTTACTAAAAGTGTTACTCTAATCAATTTGTTGCTATAAATCTCAATGCTCTATTTTATGTCTGTTCTAGTTCCTTAATGTTTTCTCAAGTTGAGGGGTTCCAAAAGTGGATGCAAATTCTATTATTGGACTAACCGACAATCGTTAAGAGAAGATAAGATAAAATAACATCGAAAGTAAAATAAGATATAAAATAAAATAGAACATTTTGTTGATTTAACGTATATTTCGAAATTAAACATTTTAGATCTTATACAAAAAAAGTTAGCTGTGGCCATTATACTCTCCAGCCTTGACTACTGCAACGCCGTGCTAGCAGGTATACCTGATGACAAAAGAGCCAAGCTGCAACGTATTCAGAACAACGCCGTGCTAGCAGGTATACCTGATGACAAAAGAGCCAAGCTGCAACGTATTCAGAACAACGCCGTGCTAGCAGGTATACCTGATGACAAAAGAGCCAGGCTGCAACGTATTCAGAACAACGCCGTGCTAGCAGGTATACCTGATGACAAAAGAGCCAGGCTGCAACGTATTCAGAACAACGCCGTGCTAGCAGGTATACCTGATGACAAAAGAGCCAGGCTGCAACGTATTCAGAACAACGCCGTGCTAGCAGGTATACCTGATGACAAAAGAGCCAGGCTGCAACGTATTCAGAACAACGCCGCAGGAATAGTCCTAAGAAAAACAAGTCGAGATTCTGCTACTACGCTCCAGCGCACGCTCCATTGGCTTCATGTGAAAGCGAGAATCGACTACAAGGCGGCGACACTTTGTCATCAGTGTATCTACAGCAAAGAAACGCCTTTGTACCTTAGAGATGTGATCACGCCATTTGTCCCTCAGAGAGCCCTGCGATCAATGGACTCAACGCTTTTGGTAGCGCCACGTTTCTCCCAAAAATGCTACGGTCTGCGGGTTTTTTCAGTGCACGGTCCAAAGGTATGGAACTCACTCCCCATTGATCTCAGGCAGACAACATGCTACACTACATTCAAGAAGAACATTAAGACCTATTTTTTTCAAACTTTTTTAGATTTGATAGTCCGTTTAAATATCGTGTTTATGTTTGTACTGTTATTACAGCGCCTCGAGCCTACATTAGGTTTGTTAACAGCGCTTGATATATAAAATTATTATATTACAGACGTTATTTCAAAAAAGAAGATAATTACGTCCGACGCATTTCATGTGCTAATCTAGTCATACATGTTAATCAATGACTCTGCTAAGTCGTTGGTTTTCCTGGCTGATTCAGGCAACCCATCTCATTCTCTAATGACACTAGGAAAGAAGGAACAGTTGTGAAAATTTGTTCTAGCGTATTCAGTAAACTTTCTTACGGTTTGATACACTTTCACGAACTACTTCAACCATTGTAAATATTTTAACAAAAATGGAACTTAAATGAATGAGAACCAATTGTGTTTAACTAAATTTCCATGCATAGTTTAAAAATAAAAACATTGCAATACCTGTGAATTCCATTGTGTTGATCA
Source organism: Biomphalaria sudanica (assembly GCA_036873155.1). NCBI lineage: Eukaryota > Metazoa > Mollusca > Gastropoda > Planorbidae > Biomphalaria > Biomphalaria sudanica. The sequence goes on along the minus strand of JAZGLO010006631.1, from coordinate 201,760 downwards.
GTGGTCGAACGTGCTAGAGATTCTGTGTATCGATGTCTCAACGTTGTGACTTACGCCAGATCTAGATCCAGGATTGCACATGCAAACATCGAATATATATATATATTTATATATACCTGCTGAGGAGGACAAGGTGTTGCAAGGCAATTAACTTTACAACAGACTGTGGGGACAAACTCAGGTCGTACATGGAATAACGGAATCTCTTTTTTCCTCTTTATACACTATGACATTGATCCTTTTTTGAAAAGGTGTTCGCAATGTGTTCCTTTGTTCTCCCTGAGCGTCCGAACCGATTGTGTGTGAAATGCTTATTAGCTCTTGAAAAAGAATTCTAAGACATGAATAACATCCATCTTAGCTGATGGACAATTAAAGAATCAGCTTCGTTGGTGGTTCCATTAGGTGCTAACAAAGAAGTTCGAAGCGAAGATTTGACATGACTGATCCTTTCAGAGCGACTTTTCGAAAACTAAAAAAAATGTTTTGCTGTTGTTGTCTTTTTGTACTGTGGGTGGTTAGTGGGGGGATTGTTTACAAAAATTGCTAAAACATTGCGTGGCAGCGGGAAACACACACACAAAACTTAATATGAAGACACAAAGAGATCGAAAAAAAAATCGTCATGCGGACGTACAGGACTTGACAAACACAATGATAAACGGAATGTGTGAGCGGACAACGACTAAGCTTGAAAGGTCTTACGTCTAAGCTACAGGAATCCTACAACTAAGCTTCAAAAGTCCTACGTCTAAGCTACAGAAGTCCTACAACTAAGCTACAGTAGTCCTACAACTAAGCTCCGGAAGTCCTACAGATAAGCTACAGAAGTCCTACGACTAAGGTTGAAATTTCCTACGTCTAATCTCCAGAAATCCTACAACTAAGCTTGAAAGGTCCTACGTCTAATCTCCAGAAATCCTACAACTAAGCTACAAAAAGTCCTACGTCTAAGCTACAGAAGTCCTACAACTAAGCTACAGAAATCCTACAACTAAGCTACAAAAGGCCTACGTCTAAGCTACAGAAGTCCTAAAACTAAGCTACAGAAGGTCCAACGTCTAAGCTTCAAAAGTCCTACGGCTAAGCTACAAAAGTCCTACGTCTAAGCTACAAAAGTCCTACGTCTAAGCTACAGAAATCCTACAACTAAGCTACAAAAGTCCTACGTCTAAGCTACAAAAGTCCTACGTCTAAGCCACAAAAGTCCTACGTCTAAGCTACAGAAATCCTACAACTAAGCTACAAAAGTCCTACGTCTAAGCTACAGAAGTCCTACAACTAAGCTACAAAAGTCCTACGTGTAAGCTACAGAAGTCCTACAACTAAGCTACAGTAGTTCTACAACTAAGCTACAGAAGTCCTACAACTAAGCTACAGTAGTCCTACAACTAAGCTACAGAATGTCCTACGTCTAAGCTACAAAAGTCCTACGGCTAAGCTGCAGAAGTCCCTTAGTAATTATTGCTTTCTCGTCAACACCTGTTCTCTGTGACAATACGAAGACAGAATGACGTTTTTCTGTTCTTACTGGCAAGACGTTTTGGACTTGGAAACAAACTATTGTGTTCTAGAAACCAATACAAATAACTTCATACCAAAGAGTAAAATGTCTGGGACGTTTGGCTAACCGATTTCATTGACGCTATACAAAAGACAAAGTTAATAGAACCTATAGATCGCAATGTGGTTCTTAAAAGTCGAAACAGCTGCATCTAGTGAGTTATCACTGCTAAACGTGATAGCCATTCGTTTCTAGTCTGGACAATTACAAATCAAGTTTTATTTTACCAATTTTGTACCATTGTAGCAAGTTAAACCTCTTAGATGAAAATCGTTTAACTAGTTTATGCGTAGGAGGCGCGGTGGCTGAGTGATAAAGCGCTTGGCTGTGAAACTAAGGCACCAGAGTTCGAATCCTGGTAAGTAGATAGGAATTTTTTTTTTTCGGGATCAATAGGCCGCCTCTGATTACACCCATCTCGTTAAAGGTGGGCCATAGAAACAGATGCCATATAAACCGCATGGTCTGAAGGGAAAACATGTGTATACATAATGGCGGAGATGGGTAAAGCAGGGCTCACTGTCCTTACTTCAGCCTCCACACCACCATACACACGTATGGCCAGTAGCGGCCCTTGGGGGTGGCAAGTAATGCAACCACCCCAAGTCCCCTCGCCTGATGTGGGGGGGGGGGGACGGGATCGTAGATTTCCTTGTCATTTTCAGCTTTGCACTCCAGATCAGTTCTCAATAACTAGGACTTGTTGCTCAATCTTTTGGAAGCCATGCCAGATCTTAACATGACATTTTTTTTTTGTTTCAAATACCGCTTAGTTTCGGTTGATTCATTGTTTAACAGTACATCTTACCATCCATAAAAACAAGTATCTGGAACCGACCAATTCACATCGTTTATTTTGTAAATAAATGAGGTCCACTTTGATTTGAATAGGAAAATACGCAGTGATCAAGTTTGAACCAGTAACAAGGCTAGGGTTATTTCTACATGTAAGAGTCAAAGGTCATTCTTAATGTTGTAACATAAATGCCAAATTTGAAAATTGTGTTTTAAAATGAAAATTAATAAAGAAGTAAAGTGTTTTCTTGACTTTCAAAGGGGGGGGGGTTGGGGGGAATACGTTCCGAAACCGCCAGCGAAATTAAAATTTTATAAACATACACTATTTTTGGCTACGAACAGTATCACGAGACATCACCCCCCCCACCCCCCCCCCCCCGCGTCAACACTTTAATCTCCTCAAAATAAATTTCCAATTCTCTTAATAACCTTTATGTGTCAACTGTTTCTGACGTCAAGACCTGTGACGGGGCAATGAGCCATTGGTCTCCACAGTGGTTTGCGACGTCGCAGGTCAGTGTTAAAGACCAGCTATGAAGATTGGTCTCGATTGAACCAGTTTATATGTGCTATACGGATATTTCGGCCATTCAGCATCCAAAATGTTTGGCGTTAATGTGTTCATTTTTTTTCCCCCAATAGGCTGCTGTGCCTATACATCGGGTGGCCGTGGGGAAACCCATGTTAAACAAACAAAATCTCTGGAGCATTTGTTTTTCGCCTTCTTTATTTTGAAAACCCGTGGGGTATAACCTTCCGCGAAAGTCGTATCTACGAACGTCAAGGGACACAACTCTAGCTCCTATCGCACACCTTGTTCTTAACGCAGTAGCAGCCCTTGTGGGGATGGCAAGTGGGGCAACCGACCCAGGCCAAGCACCTCAGGGGGGGGGGGGGCGCGAGAAGAGATGTCCTTGTCACCGTTAGATTCGAAAACCAGACCAGCTCTTATAAACTAGGATTTGTTTCTCGATATTTCCGGGCATCTATATGATACCATGTAAGCTCTTAACATGACATTTTTTGTTTTCAAAATACCGTTCAGTTTTGTTAAAGACCGCATCCGTCACAAGACGCTAGCAGTGTGCTGGCGCCTGCTTTAAACTGGTCGTGGTCTAGGGCGATTCTGGAGGCCCGACTGTCGACGCTGGAAAAGTGTATGCTATTAATCTTTCGTGGCTTTAGCTGGTCGCGATTTAGGTGTTTGTCTCTATATACTTAAGATATAAAACTAAACACCTGAATATAGTTAGAAAAACGTAGGCGTATAACTTTATTTACACACAATATAGAATCTTCCAAATATAAAACGTTTACATACAGGTACACCAAGAAGACTGGCGACTAGACTCAGATCTCTAAGGACTAGGAACGTTAGATTTCACTATAAGTTTCTCGTACAATATTAGGAAGACAAGCAGAAGCGGGAAATGCGACCGTCCGCTCTACAAAACCCACGCCAACTTTCCCTTTGTCCCCAAAGTCCCTAGGTCACCCTGGCTCGTTGTAGACTAGTCACCTGGTCACGTGATAATAAAATAAATATTAAAAGTTTAACAAAAATACTTATTTCCCCTTCCAATAATAAAATAAATCTAATTCAACTAATTAAAATATATTAAAAACATAAATAATTGCACTAGATTTAAAATAGAAATAACAGTAAACAAAAATAAAACTTTCCACAATAACTAAGGCCATGATGGCGGGTAAGGGTCAGTTGGGTCAACATTCCTTAGCCAGGCCCGTAGTGGACTGCTGTTGTTCTGCTACACACACACAAACGGGTGTGGGCTCACAGCGGTTTGTGACAGCACCTTATGATCTGGACCTTCTAAGCGGCTATCACTGATTAACCTTGGCATAATGAAAAATATAAAAATGTCAACAACAAAAAAAAAAAAAGAAAATACAAAAATAAAAACAGCGCATTTCGTGGGAGAACAGAGAAATTGTATGCGCCGAACAACGCCAAATTTTAGGCTTGGTTGAGATGCTTCACAATATCGACTCAACCATGCAGGAACGTCTTCGACGAGTTAAAACGCCGAGTCTCACGACCAGTACCTTAGATATAGAACTCAAAATGAGCTTATGGACCTGACGACCATTATCTAAAATAAGGCCTACAGCATTACAGGTGGACGAGTCCGTTAGAGTGACAATGTACAATATATATATATAGTCTACCCTTACATTTGACATTCGCCGAGGGCCCGGCGCTCTGCTAAGGCCGCCTCTGTCTTAAAGAACATCAATTTAGCTTCGGCGTTCTGACCGCGCATCTATAGATCTATATCTATAGATGCTAAGCTTTTTATTTTTTATATTTTTTAATGACATTCTACTCTAACCTTTGGACCATGTGGTAGTGTTTGCAGGTTTGAGGCGGAGACCATGGCAGTCTGTGAAGCCTTAAAAGTAATTGACTCTCAGCTCGGCGAGGGACATTTGAGGGCAACACAGATTGTTGTGGTCACTGACTCAAAATCTGTACTACAGGCTTTGTAAAGCCCCGGACCATGGCCCCCCATTATCAACACTGTCATCATTGCTTCACATAACATTAAAGAACGTTATGGCCTCCCTGTAATAATGCAGTGGGTACCGAGTCACATAGGTGTGACTGGAAACACAATTGCAGACTCTCTGGCCCACCAGGGAGGGCAAATTTCACCCACTGAACAGGCTGTAAGTTTTCATCAAGCTCTGGCTATAATTAAAAAAAACAGAAATGGAAAAATGGTTTGAGTGCTGGGACAAGTCCCCAAAAAGCCCATGGAGTCTCGGAGCGCATGAGGCGCCCTGACCGCACTTCCCCGTGGTGGAGGCTGTCCAGGACTGAGCAAGCTTTTATAGCACAGTGCATGACAGGCCATTGCCCTGTTTGCTCATATTTCTCGCGGCTATGGCCAAATTTCGATTCACGGTGCCCCTACTGCGGGGAAGAAGAGGAAACCGTGCCTCATATTCTGTTTGACTGCCCCAGACTTGCTGAACTCCGTCTCGAAAGGTCTTGGAAACCAAAAATTCTCGACCTGTATGGCGACATTTATGCACAACGCAAGACAGCAGGGTTTCTGTCCTGGGCTTTTGCAAGAGAGGATTTGAGCCTCTGAAGCCCTTGCCCAAATGGAGTTTGATGATGATGATGATTCTAATCTTATTTATTAACTAGCCGGACATTACCCGCGGGCCTGCGCGCATTAGTTTGTGTATTACTAATCTCATGGATTGGTTTTATATCTATGTCAAACTTAGCGAATGTTCCTTTCAAGTTTTTTTTTATTTCGACACCAAAATAAAAGTAGCTTTGCGGAAATGGGCTCACCTCCATATCAAAGATAAAAAACAATGGAAACGGATTTACCCGATTTGTTAAAAGCTATATGTTCAATCATTTTTCAGGTTCCATGAAGTTATGAGGTGTATAAAGATAATGTAAAAAAAAGTTAATAAAAAGACAAAGAAATGAATGTGAAGATAACATAAAGGAATAGACGGGCCTGTCATTGAAAGAAATTATATTCAAGTTAAAAGACAGAAAGGAATGGACAAAGACGGACAAAAGATTACATGTGGTGCCCCATCGGTCTATTAAGTATAGTGTGGTTGTTAACAAGTTCATACGGTAACAAGTTTTGGTTGGACCAGCTGTCGGTAGCTACTAACCAACGAAGACTAAAATCTACTCCAGCCAAATGCAGTGGCGAAGCGTAGCATTCATGGCGCGAATGGGTTCAATGAACCCGGGCTGACGACCAATAGGGGCCTACAGCCTGTGGCGTAGCAGCAGTGGTGCGAAAGGGTTCAATGCGCTTGGGCCCATGACTCATGACCATTTGTGGCCCACGACTCATGACCAGTTAGGGGCCCACGACTCATGACCAGTTGGGGGCCCACGACTCATGACCAGTTGGGGCCATGGGCGGACTGGCTACAAAGGCATTTGGGCAAATGCCCGGTGGGCCGGTACTCAAATGGGCCTAAAGGTTCTCATGAATGCCACTATGGCACGCATAAAATAGTTAAAGGTTTTATAATCTTCTCTTATATAAAGGGGCTATATGAGCGTCAAGTTAAATACTTCTTTTACAGACTACAGTGTAGTTCTAATTTAATCTAAAATATTTTCAAAAATAATGTAATAGCCTACATCCGTAGACAGTGCTATTAGTAAGCTTCATCTTTTAGGACCAACAAACATAGCAATTCAAAGCAACATAAGTCCGATATTTCTTTTAAAGATATAGAGCATGCATACAGTTATCACGACAACGAGGCATGTAATTGGAGGCCCATCTTATAATATACAATTTACGAAATGTTCCGTATAGAATAGCCTGGGCCGATTTTGACATCCAGTCTGCCCCTTATTGGGACCCATATGAGAGCCTGAGATGATACCAAAGTTTTTTTTAAAAAATGAAACACCTTTAAGTCGTTTAATTCTGTTCAGAAGTTGTACAAACATTGATTTTTAAGACCCAATTGCCAATAAAACGAAAAGACACTGTTACTTATAAAAATGCTCCACTACTTTCTCTGGGATGTTTTTTGGTAAATGTACTGATACTTTCAGATTACTCAATAGTTGTGTCACACACTACCACAAATTCCTTTTTTACTGGTGAAGGGGGCCCACCAAATTCTTGAACCCGGGCCCACGGGTACCTTGCTACGCTACTGGGGCCCAAATGTGTGGCGGAGTTTGAAAAATAAAAAAAAAAGGTCTCGATTTCTCTTAAAAACTAAAAGAACTAGCGCGTAGATCGGGTCGAATCCTAAGTGACCCAATCACGTGACACGAAACTTGACAGGACAGCCCTCTCCCCAGCACCAATTAACTCTAGCAGACGCCACGCGGCGCGTACTCTGAATACACATTTGAGCAGAAATCAGCACGCAGAAAGGTTGTCGCTGATTGGCTGCACTCCTTCCACTTTACAAATTCATCCGCCGCTTTCTCCTCCTCATAATCTCCTAGTCACTTCATTCGACTTTTCTTTTTACATTTCTTCGCATCTTTAGTTTCGTACAAAGTGAAGGCCACACCCAGCAGACATTGTCAGACTATGGTAATAAAAGAAATAATGGTCTAGAACAGGCCCTGACAATTTATGTGTTCGGACCGAAACAGACGTTTTATTGAAGCTATTAACCCAGACTTGCTTACACGCTTTTTATACGAGGTGTTGTTATCAATCTCAAGAAAAACACCCCTGTAAGACTACACAAATTAAGGATTAATAAACTAAACATTTTTAGACCAAGACATGGCAGCAAATAAAGAATACGATTACCAAGTACGAAAATTAAATTTAAACAGGAAAAACATAAACAAGACTTTTAAAAAAAATGTATCTTATATTAAGCGTACTTGTATCAATTAGTTTGGATCTGTCATGTAATTAAATGTTTTTATAGATCTAGACTACCAATTAAAAAAAAAAGCATTTATAAAAATAAATAAATTTGAGAACGACCTGGATTCGAAATTGTGAGCCAAAGCCTTGTCAGGGTTCTCAAGCCAACTCGGTACAACTCTACTAGATTAGAGTCTATGAGCATGGAAGATCTTATCTTATCTTATCTTATATAATACAGACGTTACTTCAAAAAAGAAGATGATTTGGCAACGTCCTACGCGCCATGCATTTAATCATGCATATTAACCAATAAATTCTGCTAAGATTGTATAGTTATCTCTTGTTTCTTTTTCATGTTTCTGTTCACGAAGCCTAATGCAGCTTATACCACCACCTCAGTCAAGTACTATTTCATTCCCTTGTTTTAGATACTAAACAAAGTACTTTATTACAAATAGTAAATTCACTTTTTTATTTATTGGTTCTTATGTTGGCGCGGTAAAAGAAATAATTGTGCGAAATGGCAGCTTGATCTGAGATTGGGTGTCGGGGAAATAGCGTGTACAGTTTTTGACCAGACAGACACACAAACAGACAGGATGAGTTGATACAAGCTTTATAGAAAGGGTAGTTTGTATTCCTTTCGTAAGCTGCCCTCTCAGGTCATTGATACTTATAAATTAAAGCACCAATCAAATGTAAATCACACCCACAGCTGAGGGTAGGTCAGACCAGATGTAAATCACACCAACAGCTGAGGAAAGGTCAGACCTCATGCCATTATTGATCTGACACCAACTGCTTTTTAAATCACATTTTTTTTTCTACGAAAGTCTCATGCGCTTCTGCACGTAGTGACTAGGTCATAAGTAAGAGTTTCAAGACACAAATGTTCGCCTTAGGGAACACCGTTACGTAACTTGTGCACTCGGGGTCGGTCTTAGGTCACTGCAACCTATGCGGTCGTTGTGGGACACGCGATTTCATAGGCCTTGCGCTAATTCTATGTGTAATTATTAAATTGCAAAATATACGACAAAGTCATGGAAATCTCCTGATTTTACTAAAATCTCCTGAGAACCCATAAAAACCTCCTGAAAGATAGACACAATTTTCTTTTGTGCGTGTCAGTCATTACGGAAAAGGCAAATCCTACACGCGATCACAAAAAAAAATGCACTGTCAGCTTTAATGTAATAAAAATGTAATAATTGGTCGAATTTTTACCTTAACCGGAAGTTCCAAAACTTTATTTACTTTAAATGTCACTGGCATATAAATATGCCATACGTTGCAAGGCTCGTAAAGTAAAGTTAATTAGATCGAAATTTTTGTACTTAGTAAAAAAATGAATCAAATGTAAGACGAATTTATTTCCTAATACAAAACACTAGCTGATACGGGGGGGGGGGCTGTAGGGGAGATCGCCCCCCTCCCACTCGGCTGACCCTTCCCCTCTCGAAGGGGGGGGGCGAGTTTAAGTAAAGAAATCACACAATTTGTATACGAATTTATTAGTTTTGTCAATTATATACACTAATTATTTATATTCTATATATTATATATATATATTATATTATATTTTTAGATTATTTCGACGCGCCCTCTGGTTTGTTGGCCGAGTTGGGCGTGGGGTGGGCGTGGGGAGGTGGCCTCGATCCCGCAAATCAGATTGTTACAGAATCAATTAAATATCTATATGATTAAAGTTTTTATTGATACTTTAACTAATCTTTATATTACGTCGTTCCCCTGTTAGCCAATGGGGTGGGGTGGAAGGGTCGAATACCACTACTGCTCTTCACACCTAAACCCTTTGAGTGTGGGGGGGGGGCGGGGGGGGGCGATCCCACTTTTATGGAGAAATCATAGTTTGTAAACAAAATTAGTTGAATTACTATATCAGTTTTATATTATGTCGCTACCCTTCTGGTATCTCTTCCAATGCGGTGAGATTGCTTCTACTGCCCTCCCCACTCTAGCCCTCGGAGTTGGGTGGCTGTCCTATTTTTATGGGGAAATCATATTTTGTGAATAAAAATTAGTTGAATATCTATATAATATGAGCTACATATTAATGGTGGAACCATTTGTACATTATGACGCACACACACTTTAATCTGAAGTTTTATCATTACTAATTTTAAATGAAAAAGGGTTGTACCAGGTGGGAAGAGCAATACATGCAATGACCCTTCGCCCATGGGACAAACAAATACTTTTTTTGTACTTTAGTTAAGAAATTATAAAATAGAAAAATGACACTTATATATGCTATAAATTAAATTATTATATCAAATCGCCCTACCCCTATTCTTTAATTCCAAATGCAATCATTAGCAGAAATTATAAAAAGGAGCGAAGATTAATCGTTTTTTACTGCCCCCTCCCCTTTCCATATATATATATATATATAATTGCTACTTTACTTTTGAGTCTTCTGTCCTGAAGGCTTTCTAAATTTAGTGATTTTACTAATGGTGTTACACTAGTCAAATGTGAATATTCGTTTGTTATGAATCTCACTGCTCTATTTTGTGTTTGTTCCAGTTTCTTAATGTTTTCTTGAGTTGTGTGGTCCCAAACGGTGGATGCATATTCTATTATTGGCCTAACCAAGGTTAAATAACATTTTAGTTTTATGTTCTTATTTGATTTATAGAAATTTCTTTTAATAAACCCTAATGCTTTGTTTGATTTTTTTATAGTTTCATCAATATGTGGATTCCATGACAGTTTTTCATTTATTATAACACCTAGGTATTTTGCGTTTTTAGTCTGTGTTACTGGTTTGCCATGAATATGATAAGTGGAATTAATTTGTTTTAGTTTTTTTTGTTACTTTTAACAACTGACATTTTTCTGGGTGGAAAGACATGCTTCAATTTGAATGTATCGGCTTCGGGTAATCCCATTTTCGCAAACCTAATTTTATTTTCGTAGCGAAAGAGAAAAAACTTGAAAGGATCATTAGCTAAGTTTAACATACACCTAAATCCAATCCACTAGATTAGTAAACACAAACTTTGACCCGCAGGCCGCGGGTAATGTCTGGCGAACATCTTTTCATTAGACAGTGATTAACACATCTCTCTACTGAGTCTATTCCTAGGCCTAGGTCTAAAACTCTTATTGAACTCTAAGATGATAAAACTTCTTTTCGCAAAGATAGTTTTATGCTTTAACACATTAACATACTAATTATTGTCCATTCATTTCATATTTTAATCAAATTAACATTCAAATTTGTTTTTCTAAAGCATTTTTAATACATTCGCTCGCTGTTCGCTAAATAAAGCTGCGTAGCCGTGTTTAGATAGGCCTATATTCATTCATGAAAAAAGGTCACGTATGCGCAACACAGAATGAACTCTATAGAAGCCAATTTATACCTCTAGATTAGTGTAGATTTAGATCTATGTCTACCTAAAGATGTACTTTATACTGTAACACATGAACATACAAAATTAAGTCTATTCATCTCAAATTTAATCAAATATATGTAGGCCTACAAGCAAATGTGTTAATTTGAACAGATGGATTTAAGCCTATTAGCTACTCTGATTTGATAGCTTCATTCACACTATTTTTACATTGACACATTCGCTTTACTTATTACATTATTATTTCGTTTAATTGTTTACAAAACACTCTCAGTGACTATATCGACAGTAATGCGTAAATAAAGACCCGCGGGTCGCAGGTAACATATGTCTAGTATATATATATATATATATATATATATATATATATATATTGTTACGTATCTAGGCGTTGTTTTTTTCTTTCGTTGACCTGTTGCGGTCGAGAGACGGGTAGGTTGTCTGCCCCTTGTGTAATAAGTTTTTTTTTCTTTTTTATTCGTCAAGCCACACAGACAGTGACCGGTCCTTGACCTGTGTGTGTACCTCTGGTTGAAAGGAGGGTGTTTTTTTTTCTGTCTCTTTGAAGAGCGTTCTAGATCTGGGTGTTGATGACTTTCTGGAAATTACGAGAGATCGACGCGCGGTAGATTATATAAGACCGCTCGCGTAACGTTGACGGACAGACATACGGAGACAGCCGTGAGACAGAATAGCGGAGACATTGCGTGACCCGTGCGTGGTTAACCACTTGATCGTGTAAGTTAAGATTTTGTTTTCTTTTTTTTACAAGGCCTTGCTTGCTTGTATTTGTAATTACATTTTCAAACTCTTGTATTGTAATATTTTTACATGTCATTTTTGTAAAAGGGTTTTGGTCAACACATCAATTCTGTATTAGTGTATTGAGTAAATGTTTATTTTTCTTTCTTGTAACTTTATATTTGATTAAACATTAAGTTGATAGTTTACCTTCCGATTTCTTGTGTCATTTTTTTTTGTTATTCATTGTAAGTCTTTGATTAAATTCAGACTTAAGATAAGTGACACAACTCCTTTTCTATTGTCACGTTCCCCTAGGCAAGCCATTTAAAAGTAGAATTCAATTCGTAATACGTGACAAAAGAAGTTTGGGGGCTCGTCCGGGATATTTTTCTGAACCTATTTTCGTCTTACTTGAGTAATTTTGTAAAGGCGAAGTTGACTTTAACAAAATTTTTTTTGTTTGTTCAAAGAGTCGGAAGTAAAGTATCAATAGTATTGACCAAACTCTCTTAAGGTTTTTTGTTGTACTGATTTTGTACTGTATATTTACATTGTATACATTTTTTTGCTTGTAATAGTTGTTAGTTAGTCATGGATATTCAGGTTTTTCTTGCAAATCCCTCTGTGGAAGAGCTTGATGCTTTTACTAGGAAGGAACTGGTCCTTATTTCTAAACATTTAGGGTTAAAAATAAAATCAAATGCCCTTAAACAAGAAATCAGAGATAACATTGTAATCCATTATGTAGACGAGGAAGTGTTTTCTGAAGACCTTTTAGAAACCCTTAGACCCGATGAGGGTAAATCAGATTTAGAACTTCAGATAAAATTAAAACAAATGGAAATAGAAGCCCAGAAGGAAATTAAACAAAAAGAATTAGAGCTTGCAGCGGCTAGAGAGCAGAAAGAAATGGAAATAGAAGCCCAGAAGGAAATTAAACAAAAAGAATTAGAGCAGAAAGAAATGGAAATGAAATTACAAATAGAGTTAAAAAAATTAGAGTTAGCTGCTAATGTAAGACCAGATTCTTCCCCTGCCAGTCATACTGCTGAAGCAACAAAATTTTTGAAAATAATTCCACGCTTTAATGAAGCCACAATTGACAATTATTTTCCACAATTTGAACTTGCTGTGAAAAATTTTAATGTACCTGAAACTTTGTGGCCCACTTTGCTGCAAACAGTTTTGACTGGTAGAGCTGCAGAGGTATTTTGTTCTTTGACCATTGAACAACAAAAAGATTATAATGTTGTTAAGGCCTTAATTCTTAAGGCATATGAACTTGTTCCGGAAGCTTACCGAAAGCAGTTCAGGGATTGTCGCAAATCGGATGGCCAAACCCATGTAGAATTCCTGCGGGAAAAGGAGCGACGCTTTGAGAAATGGCTCACTTCCAGGGAAATCGGCACCGACTTTGCAAAATTCAAGAACCTAATGCTGATGGAAGAGTTCAAGAGTTGTGTGCGGCTGGACGTCCGTACGCATATAGCTGATCGTGGCGAGGAAGATGTGCACAAGGCTGCAGTGTTGGCAGACGATTATATAATATCACATCAATTTGCCAAGTATACGACGGATGTCAAGCCAAAACAAGTCAAACAGCCTGAGTCCACTGCTAGCAACTCCATCAAGAACAGCAGTACAAACGACAGAAAACCTACTACAAGTAAAGCTACTTGTTCCTACTGCAAACGAGAAGGCCATAAAATTGACGATTGCTGGAAATTGAGGAAGAGAAACGAAAAAGCTCCTTCAAAAGTCAGCGCTTGCACAGTACAGTGGTCGTCGAGGTTTACTCCCTCATCATCAAGCCATATCAAGAATACCTCGACACCACCTGTTTCAAATGTATTGACTGTACAAGACTCTCCGAAAATGTCTCCACGGTGTTCAAATGACTCAACAGTGAGTTCTTCAAATTCATCTTTACGATGTTCCAATGACTCAACCAAGAGTTTTTCAAATACATCAAGCCGATGTTCCAATGACTCAAACAAGAGTTTTTCAAATACATCAAGCCGATGTTCCAATGACTCAAACAAGAGTTTTTCAAATACATCAAGCCGATGTTCCAATGACTCAAACAAGAGTTTTTCAAATACATCAAGCCGATGTTCCAATGACTCAAACAAGAGTTTTTCAAATACATCAAGCCGATGTTCCAATGACTCTATCCAGAGTTCCCATAATACATCACACCGATGTTCCAATGACTCTAACCAGAGTTCCCATAATACATCACCCCGATGTTCCAATGACTCTATCCAGAGTTCCCATAATACATCATCCCGATGTTCCCATGACTCTATCAAGAGTTCCCATAAGACATCACCCCGATGTTCCAATGACTCTATCCAGAGTTCCCATAATACATCATCCCGATGTTCCCATGACTCTATCCAGAGTTCCCATAAGACATCACCCCGATGTTCCAATGACTCCATCAAGAGTTCTCCAAATACATCTACAAGATGTTCTACTGACTCAAGAAAGAGTTTCTCCACTGCGTCTCCTAAAGATGTCAATGACTCCAGCGAGAGTTCGACCCAAGTCCAGTCTGCATCAACCAAAATTGATGTTTTATTAGAGGATTTTAAGCCTTTCATTTCGGAAGGATTCGTATCACTACCCGGTGATTCTACAAGTCTACGACCTATCACCATTTTGAGAGACACAGGTGCTTCACAATCGTTACTTTTAGAGGGTATCTTGCCCTTGTCTAAATCATCATCGACTGGGAAGAGCATCCTGTTACGAGGCGTAGAGCTTGGATGTATAGATGTGCCTCTACATCTAATTGACATAAAGTCAAATCTCATTACTGGACCGGTTGTTGTAGGTGTCCGACCAACATTACCATTGGAAGGCATCTCGTTGCTGTTAGGCAATGACTTAGCAGGTGGAAAGGTGATAGCCGAACCCATCGTCACTCAAACACCCGATTTATCTGCCACACCCGAGGAAGACCTAGAGTTATATCCAGCGTGTGCAGTAACAAGGGTAATGAGGTTGAAAGCATCTCAAGAAGAGAACGTCGTCAAGGCCAACAGTAACCAAGATGATGTGGACTTGAGCACCACATTCTTTGCTTCTCTTGAAGAAGAACCAACGCCAAATTCTCAAAAGCCGGCATCAACTCGAAAACAGTTGATTGAGGACCAAAAGAAGGATCCAGAGCTCGCCAAACTCCGAAAAACCGCAATGACATCACAAGAGGCAGAGCTAGCATCAACGTGCTACTACATCCAAGATGATATGCTCTTCAGGAAATGGAAACCTCCAGACGCATCCAACGAAGAAGAATGGAGAATATGCCATCAAATCGTGTTACCAGAAAGATACCGAGCGTACATCATGAATCTGGCTCATGACACACCAATGTCAGGTCATCTCGGCATCCACAAGACATACCACAAGATTATGACACACTTCTTCTGGCCATGTTTGAAGAAAGATGTCATCCAGTACTGCCGATCATGTCATGCCTGTCAGATGGTTGGCAAGCCAAATCAAAAGATCCCTGTTGCTCCTCTGAAGCCGATTCCAGCCTTTGAAGAACCTTTCAGCAGAGTACTTATTGACTGTGTTGGTCCTCTCCCAAGGACAAAAGCTGGCAACCAATACCTGTTGACCCTTATGTGTGCTTCAACTCGTTTTCCTGAAGCTATTCCTCTAAGGAACATAAAAGCATCAAACATTGTGAAGGCCTTAATCAAGTTCTTTACTCTATTTGGTCTACCAAAGTCCATCCAATCGGACCAAGGAACGAATTTCACGGCCAATCTTTTCAAGCAAGTCATGACTCAGTTGGGCATCAAACACTGCATGTCGAGTGCGTATCATGCCGAGTCGCAAGGCGCTCTTGAGCGATTCCATCAGACTCTCAAGAACATGATCCGAACCTATTGCTTTGAGCACGAAAAAGACTGGGACGAAGGAATTCACATGCTGCTGTTTGCAACCCGTGAATCCGTCCAGGAATCGTTGGGATTCAGCCCTTTTGACTTAGTCTTTGGCCATTCGGTGCGCGGTCCCTTGAAATGTATAAAAGAGACTTTGTTGTCACCAACAGCCACTGAAGGACTTTTAGACTATGTAATTAAGTTTAAAACTAGACTTTATGATGCTTGTGTTCTGGCCAAAAATAACTTACAAAACACCCAATCCAGCATGAAACGCTGGTATGATAGAAAGGCCCGTGTTAGAGAATTTTCTCCCGGGGATAAGGTGCTTGTATTTTTGCCCATACCAGGTCAACCCTTGCAAGCCAGATATTTTGGTCCCTATGAAATTGAGACCAAAATTAGTGACCTCAATTACACAATCAAAACCCCTGACCGTAGGAAAAAGACTCAGTTATGTCATATAAACATGCTGAAGCCTTATGTATCTCGGCCAGATCACTCAGAGAAGAGTAATTGTGTTTTAAATACAGTCAAAAGTTGTTCAAATAGCCATGTTTCTCCTATTGATGATGATATTGTAAAGGAGAAATTTGGACAATACAAAATACCTAATTCTTTTGTATTACAGAATTTGGATGTAAAACTGTCTCATCTGTCTTCGACAGAAAGGCCAGTTATCATGAAACTCATTAATGAATTTAATGACATTTTTTCTGATGTACCAAAACAGACTAATGTTATAATGCATGATGTAGATGTTGGCGAGGCTACTCCAGTCAAGCAGCATCCTTACAGGGTTAACCCTGAAAAACTTGCCATACTTAGGTCAGAAATCAAGTATATGTTTGAAAATGACCTCATTGAACCAAGTTCCAGTAGCTGGAGCTCTCCATGTGTCTTGATACCTAAACAGGACAAGACTTATCGTTTTTGTACAGACTACCGTAAGGTAAATGCTGTCACAAAAACCGATTCGTTTCCTATCCCTAGGATAGACGATCTCATAGATCGTATTGGTGACGCTAAGTACATCACCAAAATAGACCTACTTTCAGGTTATTGGCAGGTTCCCCTGACTGATAGGGCAAAGGAAATCTCCGCCTTTGTCACCCCTGATGGTCTGTACCAATACAAAGTGATGCCATTTGGCATGAAGAATGCTCCTGCCACTTTCCAGAGAATGATAAATGCCCTGCTTGCTGACATGGAGAATTGCCACGCATACATAGATGATGTAGTAATTTTTAGCCAAGATTTTTCTAGCCATTGTAAACAACTGCATTGTCTTTTTACTAAACTTTTACATGCAAAAATTACTGTAAACCTGAGTAAGAGTGATTTTTGCCAGGCTTCCATCCAATACTTAGGCCATATTGTAGGACAAGGCCAGGTGAAACCTGTAATGGCCAAAGTAGAAGCTATCCAAGCTTTCCCTATCCCTGCTGATCGGAAACAACTCCGAAGATTTTTGGGAATGTCTGGATATTATAGAAAATTTTGCGAAAATTTTTCTGTCATTGCCAGTCCTTTAACAAACCTCCTGAGAAAGAATGTCCGATTTACTTGGACGGATGAATGTCAGAAAGCCTTTACCCAGATCAAGCAGATATTATCTAGCTCTCCCATTTTGATGGCTCCTGACTTCGGAAAACCTTTTAGGTTAGCTATTGACGCCAGTGACACAGGTGTTGGGTCAGTCCTTTACCAAGAAGATAATTTCCAAGTAGAGCATCCTATTTGTTTCTTTTCCAAGAAATTTAATAGACATCAAAGAAATTATTCTACTGTGGAAAAAGAATGTCTTGGGTTGATTCTTTCTATACAACACTTTGATTTTTATATCAGTGGGTCCAGATGGCCACTGGTTGTATTTACTGACCACAATCCCCTTACATTTATCCACAAAATGTCTGGCAAGAACCAACGACTTCTCAGGTGGAGTTTATTTTTACAAGAGTACAACCTAGATCTTAAACACATAAAAGGCAGCGAAAATGTTATCGCCGATGCCTTGTCTAGATTGTAAAAAGTATTTTGATGTATATTTTTTTTTTATATATATATCATGATAAATACATTCTGTAATGTAAATATTTTTTTTTAATTCTAAAAAGATTTCCATTTCGTGGAAATGTAAACTTTTTATTTTTAGGGGGGAGGTGTTACGTATCTAGGCGTTGTTTTTTTCTTTCGTTGACCTGTTGCGGTCGAGAGACGGGTAGGTTGTCTGCCCCTTGTGTAATAAGTTTTTTTTTCTTTTTTATTCGTCAAGCCACACAGACAGTGACCGGTCCTTGACCTGTGTGTGTACCTCTGGTTGAAAGGAGGGTGTTTTTTTTTTCTGTCTCTTTGAAGAGCGTTCTAGATCTGGGTGTTGATGACTTTCTGGAAATTACGAGAGATCGACGCGCGGTAGATTATATAAGACCGCTCGCGTAACGTTGACGGACAGACATACGGAGACAGCCGTGAGACAGAATAGCGGAGACATTGCGTGACCCGTGCGTGGTTAACCACTTGATCGTGTAAGTTAAGATTTTGTTTTCTTTTTTTACAAGGCCTTGCTTGCTTGTATTTGTAATTACATTTTCAAACTCTTGTATTGTAATATTTTTACATGTCATTTTTGTAAAAGGGTTTTGGTCAACACATCAATTCTGTATTAGTGTATTGAGTAAATGTTTATTTTTCTTTCTTGTAACTTTATATTTGATTAAACATTAAGTTGATAGTTTACCTTCCGATTTCTTGTGTCATTTTTTTTTGTTATTCATTGTAAGTCTTTGATTAAATTCAGACTTAAGATAAGTGACACAACTCCTTTTCTATTGTCACGTTCCCCTAGGCAAGCCATTTAAAAGTAGAATTCAATTCGTAATACGTGACAATATATATATATATATATATATATATATATATATATATATATATATATATGGAAAATAATCGCCTCCACCCCGAAAGTCCTGGATCTGCTATTGATACAAAATCTTAATTTCCACTTAGTATCTTTATTCCCACCCAGACTGGGCCCGCACTATCACTTTTGCATAGGGCCCGCTATTGTTAGGGCCGGCAATTTGTGGACTTATGCATATAGTAGATTTATATAAATGTCATTCTGTTCAAAAAGTTCTTTTGTTTGTAAAATGTTTTGTAAAAATGTTTTACATGTTTCGGATGTTCCTTCAGAGATGAAAATAATTTACTTCCTAGTCCAAACATCGCGCAGGACGACGACTATACTCAATAGCACAGGATGAGTTCAATGACACGGTCACGTGATCTGCACTATTCTCTTGGGTTGATAGGTGGAAGATGGCGGAAGACATTTTTGATAGAACTAGAAACAATATTCGAAGTAACTGTTCAAACAGAAAATCAATCAAGAAATACTTGACTAGGCTGGTGGTAGAGAATCAATCAAGAAATACTTGACTAGGCTGGTGGTAGAGAATCAATCAAGAAATACTTGACTAGGCTGGTGGTAGAGAATCAATCAAGAAATACTTGACTAGGCTGGTGGTAGAGAATCAATCAAGAAATACTTGACTAGGCTGATGGTAGAGAATCAATCAAGAAATACTTGACTAGGCTGGTGGTAGAGAATCAATCAAGAAATACTTGACTAGGCTGATGGTAGAGAATCAATCAAGAAATACTTGACTAGGCTGATGGTAGAGAATCAATCAAGAAATACTTGACTAGGCTGATGGTAGAATCAATCAAGAAATACTTGACTAGGCTGATGGTAGAGAATCAATCAAGAAATACTTGACAGGGCTGATGGTAGAGAATCAATCAAGAAATAGCTTGACAGGGCTGATGGTAGAGAATCAATCAAGAAATACTTGACTAGGCTGATGGTAGAGAATCAATCAAGAAATACTTGACTAGGCTGATGGTAGAGAATCAATCAAGAAATACATGACTAGGCTGGTAGTAGAGAATCAATCAAGAAATACTTGACTAGGCTGATGGTAGAGAATCAATCAAGAAATACTTGACAGGGCTGATGGTAGAGAATCAATCAAGAAATAGCTTGACAGGGCTGAAGGTAGAATGTAAATTTGCTTGCTCTATAAATACATCTTTTAAGATTGCTTTTGTATAGCGACTTTTGCGTGCTATAGCAAGCAAGATTTTTTGGGTGAATAACTGTAGGTCACAGAAACAGATGACCTTTACATCATCTACCCTATAGACCACAAGATCTGAAAGAGGATCTTTACTTCTCTTTTTTTTTTCATACAAACTTAGAAGCGTTAAAATGACCACTGCCACACGATATGAACACTGCCACACGATATGAACACTGCCACATGATATGAACACTGCCACATGATATGAACACTGCCACATGATATGAACACTGCCACACGATATGAACACTGCCACACGATATGAACACTGCCACATGATATGAACACTGCCACATGATATGAACACTGCCACATGATATGAACACTGCCACATGATATGAACACTGCCACATGATATGAACACTGCCACACGATATGAACACTGCCACACGATATGAACACTGCCACATGATATGAACACTGCCACATGATATGAACACTGCCACATGATAGGCTATCAGCACTAAGCATAGAGAGCAAGGAAGAGGTGTTTTAAAGTCTTTGTTAATATTAAGAATAAGTGCTTAATTTGGTGTTATTTTAAGAGATTACAGTGAACATGTGTGTATGTATTTGACATTTATACTATGAAAACTTGGATGTAGACTAAATCTATGATTATCATTAAGTGTTCAAATGTTTACACTTGCACCTTTACATACTTCATTTATTCAATAATACGAAGCTTCTTATACCTAGTAAAATCTGGGGGGGGGGGTGCGATTTTTTTTTTGCTTCGCACGCAGGAGGCCACAACCCTCGCGGCGGACCTGTTCAACACTATCGTAATGAAAAGCTTATTGGTCATGGTCACATTCTTGTATACTTGCAAAACTTGGACGAGGAGAATTCTAGCAGTAGTATAAAAATGCTACAGAAGGTAGTATCATCTACCAGTAAAAAATAAAAAGTAAAGTACCCCTTTCAGACCTTACGACCTATAGGGCAGATAATGTTAAGGTCATCTGTTTTTATGGCCAACGGTTAACAAGCAGGGTGCTATGTGGCCAGCACAACGACCAACCTCCCTAACTTTCCCCAACTTAAGTCAGGTACCCATTAGAGCTGGGTGGACTCAAAGGCGCCGTAAAAATCCCGAATTTCAAAATCCCAGTCTTCAGCGAGAATCGAACCCAGGAACCCAGTTGTGGAAGTCAAGCGCTTAACCACTTAGCCACCGCGCCCCCTGTCATCTACAAAGACAGCATTTAAAAAAAGAGGAAATGATGGTGCACCACACATGATCTGTCGACCATCTTTCTCCACTCCTTGAACAGAATCATTTTCAGTGACAGGCACGCCCATACATGTATTTTACCTTCCTATCGCTTTCTCTGTCTGCCTTTTCTTCTTTTTCCTGTTACTGTTTCCTGAATGAAGGTCATTACAAGCCCTGAGGATTATGTGATAGGACCATATTTTGGCTTTAGTAAAGTAAAGAGAAAAGAAACTTACCATGAGAGAAAAATAATCCATTCTAGACGAGCAGCTGTTGGAATAGCCAAGTTGTAGGTTTATATCCATTCATATTCGTTTTATAATAAGTCCACTGACCTGACTGTTGGAATAGCCAAGTTGTAGGTTTATATCCATTCATATTCGTTTTATAATAGGTCTACTGACCTGACTGTTGGAATAGCCAAGTTGTAGGTTTATATCCATTCATATTCGTTTTATAATAAGTCTACTGACCTGACTGTTGGAATAGCGAAGTCGTATGCTGATATCCATTCATATTCGTTTTATAAGTCTACTGACTTGACTGTTGGAATAGCGAAGTCATATGTTGATAACTTGATATCCATTTATATTCGTTTGATAAGTCTACTGACTTGACTGTTGGAATAGCGAAGTCGTATGTTGATACCCATTCATATTCGCTTTATAAGTCTACAGACTTGACTGTTGGAATAGCGAAGTCATATGTTGATAGCTTGATATCCATTTATATTCGTTTGATAAGTCTACAGACTTGACTGTTGGAATAGCGAAGTCATATGTTGATAACTTGATATCCATTTATATTCGTTTGATAAGTCTACAGACTTGACTGTTGGAATAGCGAAGTCATATGTTGATAACTTGATATCCATTTATATTCGTTTGATAAGTCTACTGACTTGACTGTTGGAATAGCGAAGTCGTATGTTGATACCCATTCATATTCGCTTTATAAGTCTACAGACTTGACTGTTGGAATAGCGAAGTCATATGTTGATAACTTGATATCCATTTATATTCGTTTGATAAGTCTACAGACTTGACTGTTGGAATAGCGAAGTCATATGTTGATAGCTTGATATCCATTTATATTCGTTTGATAAGTCTACTGACTTGACTGTTTGAATAGCGAAGTCGTATGTTGATATCCATTCATATTCGCTTTATAAGTCTACAGACTTGACTGTTGGAATAGCGAAGTCATATGTTGATAACTTGATATCCATTTATATTCGTTTGATAAGTCTACAGACTTGACTGTTGGAATAGCGAAGTCATATGTTGATAACTTGATATCCATTTATATTCGTTTGATAAGTCTACAGACTTGACTGTTGGAATAGCGAAGTCATATGTTGATAACTTGATATCCATTTATATTCGTTTGATAAGTCTACTGACTTGACTGTTGGAATAGCGAAGTCGTATGTTGATATCCTGATGTCCTGGTCTTATTTACGTGATAGCCCTGTGTCTGATGTTACAAAAACGTAAAGGTATATCTTTGATTGAAATGGTTGATTTAGATATTCAGTGTGTATCTAGTGTCTTCAGATTTGTAAATCATTCCATCCCAGCCCCAATTCTTGTGCAGGACAACTGGAGAAGGCAGAGGAGCAGGATTCGAGCCCCGGATCAGCAAGAACACCGAACGACAGCCCAAAGCGCATGCCACACGAGCAGGCAGCCACCCTGAAACGACATTAGGTCAACAAGGTTATAGGTACGTCTATAAATAGACATGAACTACTTATCGCCTTGTTAGCCTTGAACTCTTAGCCCTACCTTTTTATAAGTCTCTTTCAGAAAAAAACTTTATCCGCATGTTCAGAAAGGCCACACAATGAACGCCATTGAACCGTTTAGCACAGGAACTCTTTTTCTGTCTTTGTAGACTGTGGGCTAGACAAGACAAAAAAAGCCTCAAAGCCTAGTACAGTGAATAGGCGAATATTTGTAAAGAGATTTAAAACGTGGTTTAAAAAAAAAAAAAAGGGTAGACGTCATTAAACTTTAACCCCTTTCCCCATAACCTTGACCTTGAGACGAGGACTAGCGCAACAAGAAGAAGACGAAAAAAAAAAAGAGGAAAAACGAATTCCTTGCACTGGTTACGTTCGTGAGCGTTACAACTTGGGAAGTTCAGCTTTAGGCGTTAATTAAACACATAATGAACAACGACATTAACCAGAATTTGCATGCTCGAATGTCACGGTTTCCATTTCTTACAGAGTGGTATCGCTAGCCCCATGTAATACAGTCCTTCATTTCTCATTCGAGGCTGGGACCCAGCCATGGTGGGGCTAGCGTTGACAAAACTGTTGAACGTAATTGAACATAAGCCTATCTATTCTACCAACATGTCAAACCCAAATTTTTTCCAATTATCAAACTATATAATCTGTCCCAACTAAATCATTGTCTCCTAGTTTTATATATATATGGATGGCTGCCTTGTCGTGCGGTTTGCGCACTGGACTGTCGTTCAGATTTAACGATGATGTAGGGTTCAAACCCTTCCCGCTCCCATTCCCCGTCGTCCTGCGGGAGGTTTGGACTAGGAAGTAATTATCTTCAACTCTGAAGGAACTTCCGAAACATGTAAAACATTTTACAAATAAACACATTATATATATATATATATATATATATATATATATATCTTCTTATATAACACAGACGTTACTACAAAAAAGAAGATGATTACGTCCTACGCGTCATGCATTTAGTCATGCATATTAACCAATGACTTAAATTCTGCCAAGTCACTGGTTTTCCTGGCTAGCTCAGGCAACCCATTCCATGCTCTAATAGCACTAGGGAAGAAGGAGTATTTGTACAAATTTGTCCTAGCATATGGGATGAGAAATGTGCCTTTATTTTTGTGTCTTTCAGAGTATTTTATTAAATTTTGTTTTTGTATTTGAAGATTATGGTTCAGTGTTTTATGTATAATTGCTACTTTACTTTTGAGTCTTCTGTCCTGAAGGCTTTCTAAATTTAGTGATTTTACTATAGGTGTTACTCTAGTCAAATGTGAATATTTATTTGTTATGAATCTCACTGCTCTATTTTGTGTCTGTTCCAGTTTCTTAATGTTTTCTTGTATATTCTTTCTTATATATATATTGTTACGATCTCTCTACTATCCAGGCTCTCTTCCAACTGCACCACTTGACACAACGAACTTAAAGAACGACACAACGAACTTAAAGAACCTCACAACTCAGGGCTCCAAAGTATCAGTTAGTTTCATTTCAAATACATCGCAATTGGCAACAACATTAACACTGTCTTAACAAAAACCTGGTCTCGCTCCGCCTGACTTCACACACCGTGCTGGTTCTCACCTCGTACTGGTCACATTGCGAGGTAACGTGAAGTCCAGTCTTTCTGACACACTGGCTCTTGTATAGTGTCTCTGCTGGCCTTGTAGAATCGGATGGAACGTTCTTGACCACTCAGAATGATCACAATCGCCGTGACTTGCGTGCGTAATATTTACACACAGGTCGTTGCCGAACTGGCTTGAACTGTCACTGGTGACAGTTGACCGCTCGTCCTGCGCTGGACTGGGGCAATTTGGGTAGGCTAAGAACACACACAGCACTACCCCCATCTGTGTCATCACCAGGTTTAAAACAATATATATATATATATATATATATATATATATATATAAGTACTAGGCACTAGCTGGATATGACCCGCGGCCTGCGGAATTTAGTTTGTGTATTGCTAATGTACTGGATGGAACTTAGATCTATGTCAAACATGGAAAATGTCCCCTTTACATTATTTTCTACTTTGCCACGAAAATAGAAGCCCTGTGAAAATGGGTTGACCCGTGTATCCGACATATTCATATCAAATTTAAAATGCTGTAAAAAAAAAACGGAAGGGGGGTACCCATAGACCTATACATATAAATTTTATCTAGACTGAACATGAAGATCTTTTAACACTACAAAAAATGTCGTGAATGTTTTTCGAAAAGTTGAAACAAGGCGTTGTTTTGTAAAGTAGTTATAAGAAGTAAAGTTGTTGTTTTTTCAGCCCTAACCTATGTAACATATAATTTAATTTTTAGATCTAGATCTAGTAATTGAACATCCAAAAATAAGAACACTCTCTTTTCATAATTATTATTTTGCAAGTTTTAGATACATAATCTAGAAGGATCTTGGTAATCAATCTATTTAAAGGTACATAAGATTATTGAAATTAACAGACATGAATTATTTCGATCTAGGATTTTTGAAACATCTCAATGGAAACTAACAGGAAATGGCTTTGTTTCATATATTTGCGTGAATTAATAGCCCATTCTAAAGAAAATCCGAGAAATGATTTTGCCTTATTTCTAGACTTTGAAAACTAAAGATCATTACTTTTCTAAGACAGAAAAGATTGATGTGCCTAGATTGTGGGCGACTTCCTTTACAGCTTGAAAAAGAGTTACGTGCATAAAAATCTAAATATATAGTTATGTGAATCAATCAATCGCGGATAAGAATTTGTTTCCAATTTCCAGTCTAGATATAATATATAGGTCTACGGTTTTACCCAATTTGTTAAATACTTTCGTTCTTTTAATAGAAATAAAATTAGATAATTTAAATTTATTGTTTAAGGCCCCATGTTGTGGGAATAACATTAATCATACATGATCTAATGAACATTTTTGTCAAGTTTTATCAAGACTGGCCAAAGATTTTTTATTTTTATTCCGGACATACATACATGCATGCATAAATACATACATACATACGCCTTACTTTCTGCTTTATATTTTAGACACAAATGTTTATACAACACACTGGTGGATCCAGGGGAAGGGTGCGGTTGGGACGATAGTTAAATTTGTCGAATTTCGGAAAGAGAGATTTAACCACTGTTCTGCTGACCAAAACAGACATATTACAAAAGTCTTAGCTTAGCTTGAAATAATCTTACTACGAACATGCCGGAATAGAGACATACTTACGCTTACAGGTGCCTCTATAGCCACTCCCGATTCAGTGTCGGCCCTTTCCTCCAACTTACTTTATTTCACTTAATTTGATCTGCCCCTTTTTAATAGGATGGATGGTGAACTGTAGACCTCAGGAGAATCCGTTTCAGCGTGTGACAATGAAGGAAAACACTTGACAGCACTTCCGGAGACTAGCTGTGAAGATGAGGAGTACCAGCGTAATTTTTAACGGCCACGGAAAGGGGAAAAGACGCTATTATTTTTATGTGGTCTGTCCGTCCATCCGTCCGTCCCATTTAGATGTCGTAAACTCGAAAAGATAGTGAAAATCCGACGTCATTATTTTATATTCTCATTTTTAAAATCAACTATGCAAGCAGTTTTTTTTCATGCAAATACACCATTTTTACAACTATTTACTATTAATAGAAACAAACACGGGAGGCTATTTAGTAGCGGAGATGACTATTTACAATTTTGAACACATTTATGCCAACGGTTTTAGATTTTTTTGTAAAGGAAATATTTTTCTACAATTGTTTTGTTAAGTTAAGTAAATTGAAAATATATTCATTTTTTTTTAAAGAGAAAAAATGTATTTAGTATGTATATATGTGGAACATAATTTAAAACCACTATAAATAAGTATTTTTTCATATTATCATGTGGACCGCAATAGCAGAATATTTAAGGACAATATACAGAACATGTAACTAAACGAACTATCTCTCCACTCTGAAGATTTCTAATTTTTTCTTGAGGCTTTCAATGAGAGATTGAAGCTTTACAAAACAATTAGATCAATTAGATAATCATGATAAGATATCACTTAGGCCAGGTTCACGTTTAATTTTTACATTCACTTTCACCTATCCCTTGGTCTGCTGGACCATTGGGGCACCACACAAGATCTGTCAACCTTCTTTCTCCATTCTTCTAACTTCTCTGTAAATTGCGTTGGATAGAATTTCATTCTGATATTCTTTCTGAAAATATTGAAACCTTTCCTTTTTATCTGCCTGGGTGGACCACTTCGGGGGCCAATTTTAAGTTTGTGTTTTTCCACACACTGTCTTTGTAACGTTGTTTTTCCACTAAAAGCCGAGAAACACTGCTATAAATAAATAAATACATATATATATATATACGCACATACTACACACTCACACATATATATATATATATATATATGTGTGTGTGTGTAGTATATGTGTGCATGTGTTTATACTTAGGGTTAGGGTTTAGGTGGAGGTAGGGCCTGAAAAAAAACAACCCACCCCTTCCCTTTTCAAAAGTTATGGATCCGCTGTGATCCAGCATCTACAAATAATTCATCGCAACTGTTAAACGTGGCACCTAAAAGAGAACTAAACTATTTCCTCTCTCACGCTTTCACCAATCTATCAAGCCTGTCTGTTCGTCTGACTGATAAACATTTTTTAAACCTTATCTCTCCCGCACGCAATGGTGGGCCATTGCGAAATTTTGCACAATTATTTCTTGCACCTGACAAAAACAAGAATCTTTTTTTTTAATTTACCAGATAGTTACTTGGCTATTGATAGTTAATTATTTTGTTTGGTATCGAACTAGGTAAGGAATTTGTAGGCCTACTTGCAGTGGTATAAGTTGAATTAGCTCACTTCATACTTTGTAGGTCGCCACTTAAAGGTTTGAAGCCAACAAGAGATACCAATAAAACCCTCTTTTTTTTTCATAAGCAATTCGCCGACAAAGTGGTTGTTGTGTTGGCTTGAGGAGGCTTGAGCCCTCGAGTTTGGATTCAGGTCTTTCAACTTTTTTTTTTTAATAAATGCATTTAAAAAACGATCACGGTAACATTCACATAGAAACCCCCCTTCCCCCCCCCTTTTTTTTTTCCAACTAGTCCAGACAAGTGATAGTATCATAGGGTATTGAGAAAATTAAAAGTGTGAAATTGTGCTAAACAAAACAATCGGTAAAAAAAAATCTAATCGTTGGTTTGTATTTGTCAATTTAGAAAACACTAGACTTGTTACAATTTTAAATACAAGACTGATCCAAACTGATTGATATAACGACTGAGTATATAAGTTTTGTGTTTTAAAAAAACAACATATTTTCTTGTTTAAATTTCTGTTTTAATCAGAGAATAAAGATGAACTATAAAATTATTTGTTCCACGGGTTTGTTTATTTCTTCTATCTCAAGGGGATCCTGAGGGAAGGGGGTATGAGCGATCGTC
Organism: Biomphalaria sudanica; assembly: GCA_036873155.1. Classification (NCBI taxonomy): domain Eukaryota; kingdom Metazoa; phylum Mollusca; class Gastropoda; family Planorbidae; genus Biomphalaria; species Biomphalaria sudanica. The sequence continues at coordinate 173,432 of JAZGLO010006631.1, read as the reverse complement.
CCTACACCTACTCGGCCGACCCCCCACCCACGAAGGGGGTGGACGAATTTTAGTAGAGAAATCACACAATTTATACACGAATAATCTACTTATGTTAATAAACATACTAATTATTTATATTTGAACCTATTTCTGGATTATATCGCTCCCTCCCTCTAGTGTGTTGGCCGATTTGTGGAGGTCGGGGTGGGACAATTGTATCGTTTACGCCTCACCCCGACCCTTAACTTTCAAGTTGGGGGGGGGGGGGCGATGCAATTTTTTTTGTGTGTAGAAATCACAGTTTGTTAACATAATTAGTTATATGTAAAAGCTACTTATTGATGTACATTTTAACTAATCTTTATATTGTGTCGTTTCCCTTCTGGTATCTTGGCCGCTTCTGTGGCTATGGATAATGGGGGCAGGGGGGGCATTGCTTCTACTGCCCTCCCCACTCTATACTTTTGAGTGTGTGTGTCCAATTTTTAAGTAGAAATCATAGTGTGTGAACAAAATTTGTTTGAGAACCTTTAGAAATATAAGCAACTTATAACCCGTTTGTATATTATTTCCCACCACACTCTAATCTAAAATTAAATCATTAGTAAATATAAAATGAAAGAGGGTTGTTACCAGGTAGTGTGGGCGATAGATGTCATTACCCTCTTCCCACCGGGCAGACCAATACTTTTTGTTTTGTATTATTATTATTAGGAAATTACACTTTGGTTCACAAAACAATCTGCCAATAATATAAGTTATATATGCTGTAAAGATGCTGTAAAAATGCTGGAAATACGCCATTTGGCTGGCTTGGACATGTTCGCCGGATGGAGGACAAGCGCATCCCGAAAGTCATCCTCTATGGTCAACTCGCGACTGGCACAGGAAAAACTGGTCGCCCCCACCTCCGTTACACAGATGTAGAAAACGTGACCTCAAATCAGTGAACATCAACACTGACAATTGGGAAGACATAGCTCTAGACCGCAACAGGTGGAGAGAGACAGTGACCAAGAAAGCTATGGACAGTGAAAATACACGGGTCTCAGCCCAAGGAAGAAAAACGCACAATCCGAAAAACGGCCAGCTCCTCTACCACCGAAGCAAAAGCCACCTTAGTCTGCGCTATCTGTGGACGGGAGTGTCTCTCCAAAATAGGGCTCCACAGCCACATGAGGAAGTGTCCTCTGAGATAAACCATTGTCGTTCTACGACTGAAGGAGGCCAATGATATGCTATAAATTACATTCTTATATCAAGTCGCCCCAATTCATATACTTTAATGCCAAAATGCAATCGTTGTCAATAATCATAAAACGAGAGAGGATTTTTACATGACAAACGTTCTCAATCTACCGCTCCGACGAAAACATGACGTATTAAAACAGAATAGTTAAATATGGCGATCGAGTCAATGTAATTGCACATGAATTTAAAAAAAAAAAATTAAAGAATATGCTTTGGTAAATTTAGAATTCATTGCAAATTGTTCAGTAGAAGAGTAACAATTGAGCTGAGTTCTGAGACCAAATATTTATTTCTAGTCGCCATTTACCAGCCTTTACCCAATTTGAGATTTCTTCTATTGTATAAATTACTTTTGGACTTTAACTCACAATTTTATACTTCAAGATTAAAAAAAATATTTGTATAGAAATAGATAAGAATCGAATTGGTCTACCTCAGCGGTTCTCAACCTTTTTTTTTTGCTCGGAGACCCCTTTTTACAATCCCCCACTCTGCCGCGACCCCTCCCACACACACACACATACAGCAGAATAGACAAAACAATCCATAGTTTCGATGGTCTTAGGCGACCCCTGGCAAATCGTCTATCGACCCCCAAGGGGGTTGCGACCCACAGGTTGAGAACCCCTGGTCTACCTGGTTTCTTCTCCGTCTTACGAGTTTCGTTTGGTCAGACCTTTGGATTATCGTTCTTTAACCACACCAAGTTAACAAACATGCATATTGAACACAATTATTAACTGATATATATATATATATATATATATATATATATATATATATATATATATATTATATATATATATATATATATATAAGGTTTTCTTTTAAATATTATTTTTCTAATTAATTTTTTTTTGGCCGCGACCCTCAAACCCTTAATCCATATCTGTGGAGTATGTTTACTTTTCAAGGAACAAATCTGTTGTATTAGTAATTTACTTCGGGGGGGGGGGTAAATTTACATAATAATTTTTTTAAAGTAAAAACATTGTTCATAAGGTTTTTTAAAGAATTAGACATTTTGGGCGTGTCAAAACAGTCGCATATCTATAGAGCGTTTAACCATGGTTCTGTTGGCGTCTTGTCATGACCAAAAATGCCTACTACAAGAGGTCTCGTTAACATAAAGATAATATTACGATAAATACGTGTAATAAAGATATTCTTACACTACTTGTATCTCGATTGTCACTCACACTTCAGTATCGCCCATTGCCCAATCGTACTTTATTTTACTAAATTTAACCTGCCTTTTAAAATAGGATGAATAATGAGCTGTGGATGTCAGGAGAGTGCGTTTCTGGCAGTGAAGAACGCAAGAGGATTCTTGGCGTTGGGGCTCCGCCCCGAACCCCGTTTGGGGAGCTTACAGCGCTCCCCCTGACCTCCTAGCTGACAAGGGAAGGGCCAACAAAATGAGTTTTTGTTTTTGCCGAAGTTTGAGAAACTCTGCTCTAGCTGTAATATGACCACTTTTGTTATGCGTTTATACATAGGGTTAGGGTTTACTTGGCATTAGGGTTAGGGTTTTGAAGAAAAAAAATCGCCCCCCCCCCCCACTTAAAAGTTCTGGCTTCTATAGAGTTCATTTACAGATTCTACACGTGGGCTGATAAAAAACTGGTGCCCGGTGTTTATCCACGTGGCAGTTTTATGCTTGAAACCTAAAAAAAAATCTCAGGAAAGAACCAAAAGATGGCGAACATTATCGAGTGTAGAAGGATGACTTTGCCATTAGCTGAGTGTTACTGAGTCGTGTGAGACTAGATTCACAGAGGTGCTGAAGAAAAACTGAGAGGGTGTGAACATAGCATGTCAACAGAAGCCGGTATCTTGAAAGTACCAGGTAACTCGAGGCAGCAGCTCGTTAAAAGAAGTTCTCTTTTTGTTTGCCAAGTCAGCAGACGATAGAACTGAAAGGAGGTTTATTAAAACGCAAGGATTAATTAGATGATCCAAGAGCGATAAACGCTGGAACAAATTCACTCAAAGAGGATGCAGACGACAGAACAAGTTTAAAACGAGGCTGGTACAGGAGAGGGGGAAGGGTCGTAAGGGGAGGGGGGGGCATACATTTTAATTTCAGCAGAAGAGTAGCGTTCAACGATTGGTTAAACTGGCGTTTCATCCTGACCAATCTAAGCTGCTATAGATTTATTTTTAAGAACAGGACCGGCTTTAGGCAGTCTCCTGGGGGCATTCAAGTGGGGGGGGGGGAATTTTACTGGATTAAAAATTAAAAAAAAAATTGCGAAACTTGGATCAGATCTCAAACTTTGTAGAGCAATATGACTCTATGTTTGCTTACCTAACACTGTCTTTACCACAAGGTATCGCAATATATGAATTTCAGTTATTTGCCGATTTAGATATTGACACAGTCGGGTTTTTAATAACTTGAGTTTTTGAGTTTTTGTTTCTTTTACATTTTGTAAAAAATTAATTTAAGGCCACCAAACTTACTTTGCCTGTTGTCAGAGGCCGGCCCTACTGGTTTGTGTAGACTTTCTTAAAATGTCTTTGTTGTACTTACGATTTAGAATATAGGTATAGCTTTTTTTTGGGTCTAAATCAACAAAATTATATTACGTACACACTTCCTTCTTTTAGACTCTATGTTTAAATCATATCTAAAATTGTGAAGACAATGCACACAGTAGCATAGCTAGGAATTTGCCATCATTTAGGGGACCTCTTTAGGGGCCCTATTTTGACATTTGACATCAATACCTCAATGGCGTAATATTTAATATTTAATGTAAAAAAAAATTTCGAACACATATACAATAGATGATATAAACAACAAATGACACATACAACAGATGACATATACAATAGATGACATATACAACAGATGATATATACAACAGTTGACACATACAACATATGACATATACAATATATGAAATAAACAACAGATGACACATACAACATATGACATATACAATAGATGACATATACAAAATATGACATATACAACAGGTGATATATACAACAGATGACACATAAAACATATGACATATACAATATATGAAATAAACAACAGATGACACATACAACAGATGACATATACAATAGATGACATATACAATAGATGACATATACAAAATATGACATATACAACAGATGATATATACAACAGATGACACATACAACATATGACATATACAATATATGAAATAAACAACAGATGACACATACAACAGATGACATATACAATAGATGACATATACAATAGATGACATACACAAAATATGACATATACAACAGATGATATATACAACAGATGACACATACAACATATGACTTACAATAGATTATAAAAAACATACTGTGAGGCGGGGATAAAGTCACGTGTTACTCTGCAACGCTCATACAAGATTAGAACGAAACAACAAAATGTTTGCAAAAGAAATTGTCGGATACAATTTATCTCTAGATCGTGTATAGGTCTAACCTTACTGGCTTCATTGTCTTCAATTATAACTAAGACTTTTAATGACTTCTGGGAGGCGCAGTGGCTGAGCAATAGAGCGCTTGGCTTCTGAACGGGGGGGGTCCTGGGTTCAAATCCTTGTGAACACTGGGATTTTTAATTTCGGGATCTTTATCCACCCAGCTACTATGGGTACCTGACATTTTATGGTGAAAAGTAAAGGCGGTTAATCGTTGTGCTGGCCACATGACACCCTAGTTAACCGTAGGATACGAAAAAAGATAACATTTACAGGTCTGAAAGAAAAACTTATGACTTCTACAATCTACCGTATTAAGTCTATTCTGCAGATTTGAAGACCGCCACATCCCTAAACAGCTCCTGTATGGCCAATTTGGGAAGGAAAGCGCTCACAAGGTGGACGCTTCAGGGACACCCTCAAAGCTTCTCTGAAAGCCTTCAACATTGACACAGCCACCTGGGAGACAGAAGCACATGACAGAGCATCATGGCGTCGCGCTGTGAAAGCTGTTGCACAAATTGCAGAGGACAATAGAGCAGCGCTGGCAGAAGAAAAGCGTCAGAGAAATAAAAAAAAATCAAGGCCAATGACACTAGCTCCATCTGGAATAACCTCCCAGTGTGCAGCCGAACATTCCGGGCTTACAAAGGTCTCACCATCCACATGAGGAGGCACGAAACTCCAGTGCAAAGCCCACAGCCCCCACGGATGACAAAAGTGGGTCATCATCCAACTACGATGGACGATTAGTACCGTTGTTACAGCTTTTCTATTTATATTTCTACCGATAATTGGCTAGAAACTACCTTAACTCTCGATACGTCTAGGTGTCCCTGGTTCAGCTGTATTTACACATAAACCAGTAACACTCGATCAAACGCATAAGCTTTTAATCATCTCAGCATATCACACACTGCACTCTCTACTTTTGACAACAAACTCACTTCCGGTGATTCGCTCTTTTGTACACATTGATTATACATACCTACACACATTCACCCGTGACAACCGTCTATAATATATATATATATTTCTGTACAAAGTTAAACATATTTATAATTAATTTATTCGTTTGTACAGTCGTTCTGAAATACTGCACTGAATTAAATGCTAGGATGGATTACTGTACTATATGTACGTACTACTTAATACGTTACTTTAAAGTAAGTCTGAAGAGAATGGTATCAGAGATGCCCGGTATGTTTGTACTGCCCCTCAAGTAACTACACTGAATGACTGTAGAGTTAGCCGGCGCTAAGCAGATGGACAAGACGTCGGGACAGTTGGAGAGACTCGCCTAGAACCGAGGCGCCAGTTGGAGAGACTCGCCTAGAACCGAGGCGCCAGTTGGAGAGACTCGCCTAGAACCGAGACACCAGTTGGAGAGACTCGCCTAGAACCGAGACACCAGTTGGAGAGACTCGCCTAGAACCGAGACACCAGTTGGAGAGAGTCGCCTAGAACCGAGGCGCCACTTAAAGAGACTCACCTAGAACAGAGACGCCCAGTTGGAAAGACTCGCTCAGAACCGAGGCGCCAGATGGAGAGACTCGCCCAGAACCGATGCGCTTGGAGGAAGCTGGTTGGTGGCAGAGGCAGTGATGAGATGAGGATGATGAGTGTTAGACATGTAACAAGGCAATGACAGACATTTGTAAAGACTCTTTTTATTTGTTATTTTCTCACTTACATATGAAAATGGTTGAGATTTGTTTTTTCTAAAGATATTTGTTTAATAAATATCTGTTGTTGTTTGAAGTTAACAAACATCCCGTGGATTGTTGCTATACAAGATAGACCTGGCTTGAGCTTCATTCTGTTGTGATATAATTGACAAACATTAAGTCACAAAGCTTTTGGTCAAGAGAATAATGTTCCTCTTAAGCTTGGCTCTTGTACTTCTAAGCTCTTACTTACGCTTCTAAAAGAAAGAAATTAATTTCCTTATTGTTTCTTGATTGAGTTGTCTACTTAACATCTGATCTGATTAAACAACATTCATTTAGTTTACGATTGTGCTCCTTAACTGCTTGGCTATAGAAACTGGTGTTTGCTAAAGAAAAGCTTTGAAAGATCGAAATAAATAGTTACGTGGCTAAAGTTCTTTTCAATATAGCCAAACGTATTACATGGCAGAATAACAGGATTAAGTCGTAGCGATCAGTAGCGCAATGAAAGACTGAACCGACTTCACGTGCTGCGTAGCCATTGGTTAACTTTCAAAGCAAAGCGTGGGTTAGAGTGACATAAACCGCTATTCTGCCCATCACGAAGCCGTGAATTCGTATCTGATATGAAGATTCCTTATTTTTACCAAGCTTAGCTTAGCTTCTATCAACTTTGTCTGTCTGTCTGGTCAAATGTTAGTACACGTTGTGTCTTCGACACCAAATTTCGGATCAAAATGAAAATTTGTACAATTATTTCTTATACCTTAGAACAGAATAAAAAAAAAACAATTAATGAATTATTTGGAATTAATTATTTGCTTAGTATTTCGAACAAAGAAAGAAATAGTACTTGACTAATATGGTGGTATAAATTGCGTTAGTTCCCTTTTTTGTTTGTAGAAAAAAAAAAAGCTTGTAAATAACTATACCACCTCTTTTCATAAGTGGCTTGAGGAGTTTGAGGAGGCCTTGACCTTTGAGTTGATTTCAGGTCGTTCACTTTTTTGTTATAAATACATTTAAAAAGCGAAAATAACAAGAATAGTTTTGTTTGTTTTTTAATACCGATTTTTCTTTTGCGAAATTACCCAATGAATGTTTATTATAGCTAGTCCGATAGTTGATTTTTCTGCTGTTGTTATCTTTCGGAAATAGTGTTTCATAAAAAGGTTCTTCCATGAGAGTGAAGAGTGAATAGAAGGTTCACCTCCATCCAGCAAGGGAGTAAGAAGGAGCGCTATAAGCTCCACCAGCGGGGTGGGGGGGGGAGTAGTAATTTTCATGATTTTTGTCCTCTCAAAGCTATCAATGACACTCTCAGAGTTAATTGTTTCGACCAGCTCTTCTTTAGGCTTAGAAATGCCGGGTCAGACAAGCGCACCTGTCCAATGAAGCTCTCAAATATGCAGGAACTAATTTTAGTGGATGCAGTGTGTTGGTACCCATTTGGATGCTCTTTACGCTTCCCCAAAGCATCCGCCCTCCCAAGTGTCCTGGTCAATTGATTGCACGTAAAGAGGCTAGTTTGGGGGGTGGGTGGGTATATTGCTTCTATCAATAATTTTTTTTAAAAGTCTGCTTTAGCTAAAGAGCAATTTTTCAGTTGGGTGTGTTTCCTTAAGGGTGTCACCCAGTGTGGACCGCATTCCCTCTAGTGACGCCACTGATAGAAATCTTATACCGCAGGTTGAGATTTGAAATGCTGATTTGTAGTTAGGTTCTGACGTGTGAGCAATCATGTGGAGGTTGTAGATAGATTCTGATGTGCGGGACATTATGTGGGTGTCGCAACTAGATTCTGATTTGTGGGCCGTTATGTGGGCTTCGTAGATAGATTCTGATGTGTCAAGTTGTATTAAGTATACCTGTTTCAAAACGGGATATAATGACGAAATCGGACCCCACCATGACCTGCTGACCACTGTCGATTAAATTCTAACTTAAGCTCTATTTCAATATCACAAGATCCTCGGGACTCACAAATACCTTCTTTCAGGGAACTGTACCAGGAAAAAGAAGAAGAGGCAGACAAAGAAAGCGATATGAAGACTACATCACAGAATGGACGGGCCTGCCATTGAAAGAAATTCAAATTTAGTAAAAGGACAGAGAGGGATAGATAGAGAAAGACAGTACTCCTGCGCCGTTTGGCGCATTGGGCGGCATGCTGTCTCCACAAAGATCTGTCGCTGACAATGTCTAAAGCTTCCTCCCACCTGGTGTCCACTGTTCTGAGGTACGTCATGAAAGTGTGGCGCCAAGTTATGAGAGAGTTTCCCTGTTGGCGCTTTCCTCGTATTGGCCTTTATGTCATCGCAACTCTTGGTATGCGTAGTTTGTTATTAATTAAGGAAAAAAACTTCTACATTATTAAAAAAAATATTGTAAGTGCTTAGTTTTTCCCCTTAGATAAGTTTTATTTTATAAAGATTTTTTTTGTTACAAATACTATTCTTGTATAAATCTATAAATAACTCTTTCCTTTCCAACGTAAACTTTGAATAGACAACTCCTTGTGGTAATATGGACTAACATTTTGGTAAGAAACAGGTGAAGGCTTAGTGGTAAAAAAAAATGGTCTAGAGTAGAGTCTTTGAAATCTCAATAACATATGATTTGATTTGTATACAATAATTAAAAAAAACCAAATACTGGTATTGTCCCTTTTTAGTTTCTTTAATGCCTTTTGCTGCCTTTAGATCTATTCTTTGTTCTTTGAATTTTAACAAAGCCAACAAGGCATTCATGTTTTTTTTTTAGAAGAAGTGTCTAAAAACGTATCAGGAATATATAATTAAGATACTGTTTAACCTTAGTAAGGCCAACACTAGAATATGCATCCTCTTTTTTGGATCTCGCAACTTAAGAAAACATTAAGGAACTAGAGCAAGTAGAAAACAGAGCAGAGAGATTTATAACAAACGAGAATTCTCAATTGATTAGAGAAACATTGTTAGTAAAATCACTAAATTTACAGACCGTTCAGGACAGAAGATTAAAAAGTAAAGTAGCAATAATACATAAGACACTGAACCATAATTTATAAATATAAAAACAAAACTTAGTAAAATACTTAGAAAGACATAAAGATAAAGTCACATTTCTAATTCCATATGCTAGGACACATCTGTTTTAGTGCTCAATCATTGCTTGAATCAGAGTTTAAGTCCCTGATTACTGGTTAACATGCATGACTGGATTGACAGGGGAATTCCGTTGGACGTAATTATTTTCTCTTTTGAAGTTACGTCTGTTATCTATAAGATAAGAAGATAAGATTTAACAATGCCCTAATAGGTTTCACCCGGTGCGATCGCACACCTTAAATCATCCTATGAGGATGTTAGTTATGATTGGTATCTTTCCCGTCCGTCCGGTAAGATTTTAGAAGTACCAGATTAAACATGTTGTTTTCGATGATAAGTCTAACAAAGGATATTTTCCATTCCTGTTCTATAATTCTTTATCAACCACCTCGAACCATGGACTCCTAACCTAGCTAAGGTGGTCACGTCTGGCGGATTTAAGGGCAACCTATTTATTGTGCCTTGATCGATATGTCAGCTGCGGAGTAGGTCAGCTGAGGAGTAGGTCCGCTGCGGAGTAGGTCAGCTGAGAGCAGGTCCGCTGCGGAGTAGGTCAGCTGAGGAGTAGGTCCGCTGTGGAGTAGGTCAGCTGAGGAGTAGGTCCGCTGCGGAGTAGGTCAGCTGAGAAGTAGGTCCGCTGAGGAGTAGGTCCGATGCGGAGTAGGTCAGCTGAGAGCAGGTCCGCTGCGGAGTAGGTAAGCTGAGGAGTAGGTCAGCTGAGGAGTAGGTCCGCTGTGGAGTAGGTCAGCTGAGGAGTAGGTCCGCTGCGGAGTAGGTCAGCTGAGGAGTAGGTCAGCTGAGGAGTAGGTCCGCTGTGGAGTAGGTCAGCTGAGGAGTAGGTCCGCTGCGGAGTAGGTCAGCTGAGAAGTAGGTCAGCTGAGGAGTAGGTCCGCTGCGGAGTAGGTCAGCTGAGAAGTAGGTCAGCTGAGGAGTAGGTCCGCTGCGGAGTAGGTCAGCTGAGAGCAGGTCCGCTGCGGAGTAGGTCAGCTGAGGAGTAGGTCCGCTGTGGAGTAGGTCAGCTGAGGAGTAGGTCCGCTGCGGAGTAGGTCCTCTGCGGAGTAGGTCCGCTGCGGAGTAGGTCAACTGAGAAGTAGGTCCGCTGTGGAGTAGGTCAGCTGAGGAGTAGGTCCGCTGAGGAGTAGGTCCGCTGCGGAGTAGGTCAGCTGCGGAGTAGGTCCGCTGAGGAGTAGGTCCGCTGCGGAGTAGGTCAGCTGCGGAGTAGGTCCGCTGCGGAGTAGGTCCGCTGAGAAGTAGGTCAGCTGTGGAGTAGGTCAGCTGAGGAGTAGGCCCGCTGCGGAGTAGGCCCGCTGCGGAGTAGGCTCGCTGCGGAGTAGGTCCGCCAACATTGCGTGAGACATCCGTCTCACCTTTCTTTTACCTGTCCTCAGCGCTATAGCAGCATTTGATCAGAGGTTTTTCTTCAGAAAAGGAGGAGGGTGTATGTAGTTTAATATGTTGATATTGTTGTTGTCTCCCGAGCAACATTGATGGTTTATTTTTATAAACTCATTTTGAGTTGTTGTTTTTTTTTTTCATCCCTGCTTTTCAGCCTTATAACACAAGTGTTTTTTTTTTTAATACTGTTACATTATTGGATAACATACCACAATGAAATTCCCTTTAAACAATAAATACTCATTGTTAATTTAATAATGAAATGTTAAATTCTGCTTTGCTAGAAACAATGTGATACAAACCTGTTCAAGATGTCCCTCTATTTTGTTTTATTTTTTAGATCAATGCTAGCAATAATTTTGTAGTCATTTTTTTTTTGTATTGTAAGTCCGGCTGCCAATGTTTTCCAATTTTCAAAGACTTATGAATGTTCTTCAAATGTCTTATGAATGTTCTTCAAATGTCTTATGATTTTTTTCGATACCTAATGTCTGAAGACTGTTGTCATTTAATAAACACTGAGTATAGGTAGGTTTGCTGATATTATGGGGCTTTTCAATAGCTTTGATGAAAACAGTTCTCTAAATCAAAGCAGAGTTTATATCCATGCAACTGGTATATAGCTGAAACTAGGGTGTAATGTTTCGGACATTTGGAGGACATTTTAACCAAAAGAATTTTCAGATTCATTGGCCTTCGTCAGCCGTGGAACGACTATGGTTCATCTCGAACAAATTTGGCTGTGGAGCCCTATCTTATCTTATCTTATTTAATACAGACGTTACTTCAAAAAAGAAGATGATTACGTCCTACGCGTCATGCATTTAGTCATGCATATTAACCAATGACTTAAATTCTGCCAAGTCACTGGTTTTTCTGGCTAGCTCAGGCAACCCATTCCATGCTCTAATAGCACTAGGGAAGAAGGAGTATTTGTACAAATTTGTCCTAGCATATGGGACGAGGAATGTGCCTTTATTTTTGTGTCTTTCAGAGTATTTTATTAAATTTTGTTTTTGTATTTGAAGATTATGGTTCAGTGTTTTATGTATAATTGCTACTTTACTTTTGAGTCTTCTGTCCTGAAGGCTTTCTAAATTTAGTGATTTTACTAATGGTGTTACCCTAGTCAAATGTGAATATTCGTTTGTTATGAATCTCACTGCTCTATTTTGTGTTTGTTCCAGTTTCTTAATGTTTTCTTGAGTTGAGGGGTCCCACACGGTGGATGCATATTCTATTATTGGCCTAACCAAGGTTAAATAACATTTTAGTTTTATGTTCTTATTTGATTTATAGAAATTTCTTTTAATAAACCCTAATGCTTTGTTGGATTTTTTTATAGTTTCATCAATATGTGGATTCCATGACAGTTTTTCATTTATTATAACACCTAGGTATTTTGAGTTTTTAGTCTGTGTTACTGGTTTGCCATGAATAAGATAAGTGGAATTAATTTGTTTAATTTTTTTTGTTACTCTTAACAACTGACATTTTTCTGGGTGGAAAGACATGCTCCAATTTGATTCCCATTTCTGTAATTCATCTAATTCTCTTTGTAAAATATCTGTGTCTTGTTTTGTTTTTATTGTTCTATATATTATGCAATCGTCTGCAAATAATCTGACTTTTGTTCCTGAACTAATGCAATTTGGTAAATCATTTATGTAAATTAAAAATAGTAGTGGATCCAAGACTGTTCCTTGAGGTACACCTGAGTTTACTGTTATTGGTGTTGATTTAGAGCCATTTATTATTACAGTTTGTTCTCTCCCTATCAGAAAATCTTTAATCCACTGATACAGTGGACCGTTAATGCCGAAATATTTTAATTTTTTAAGCAAACTATGGTGGTGAACTTTGTCAAAAGCCTTGGAAAAATCTAGTAAGATAGCATCTATTTGTTCACTATTATCTAAACCTTTTGAGAAATCATCAATTAGTCCTATTAGTTGTGTTTCACATGATCTATATTTCCTAAAGCCATGTTGGTATGGGGTGAGGACATTATGTTTGTCTAAGTGGTTTATGATGTTGCTACATATTATGTGTTCTAGTATTTTACATGTGATGCTGGTAAGTGATACTGGTCTGTAGTTTCCTGGATCAGATTTTTCTCCTTTTTTAAATAGGGGGGTGACATTAGCTTCTTTCCAGTCCTTTGGTACTCTGCCCTGGTTAAGCGATGCCTGAAAGAGTATTTTGAACACTGGGGCTAGCTCATTGCTTAGTTCTTTGAGTAATCTAGCTGGAATACCATCAGGTCCAGACGCTTTATTTGGTTTGGTGTTGGCTAATAGTTTTTTAATTCCATTTTCTTGTACTACTAAATCTTCTATGTTGTCTACTTGGTTCAAATTAAGAAATATGTCTTTGTCTCCTGGGGCTGAGAATGCTGATGCAAAGTATTTGTTTAGGATGTTTGCTTTAGTTTCATTATCATTATGTATTATGTTATGTTCATCTTTTAATGGCGCTATGCCTGTTGTTTCCATTTTCTTAGACTTAATGTATGACCATAGGTTTTTGTTGTTATCTTTAGATATTACATTGTTTATGTATTCACTCTGCAGCTGTCTGCTTACTTTTTGGGTTAGGTGTTTAATTTTTATATACTTTTTGTAAACTCTTTCTGCCTTGGTTTCTTTAAATTTTCTATATAGGTTTTCCTTCTGCTTACAAAGCTTCTTTAGTCTTTAGTTTATAATTAGTAGTATTTGTAGATGATTTGTAGATCTAAGGCCTTAATTAAAGTCTAAGTCTAAGACTGACTAGATCTAAAATCTAAGAATATAAAAATACCTAAACTAAGAGTTGTTAATTTGAATTAATTAGTGGAAATAATGCTAAATTAAGTTAAATCTATAATTTAAAGATATTAGTTTATTAGTTGAATAGCTTTTTAAAGGAATTTTATTTGGTTTATATACAACAAAACGAAAATTTAACTCATCTATGATAACTGTAAACAGGGAGCAGCCATCTTGTCAAGAGCGCCCTATTTTGGAGAGACACTCCCGTCCATATTTATTGTAGGTCAAGGTCAAGTATTTTATGAAGAAAATAAAATAAAGGCATATATATGTTCGATTAGTAGCCAATTACATTTTTTAAAAATTGTCTTCAATTGCAAAAGTGCATTTTTCTCACTTGGGTGTCCCTTTTGAGTTTCACCCGGAGCGGCCAGCACCGCCCCCCCCCCCAGTGACGCCACTGAATAGGAAACTTTAAATTTATTTTCACACTAAACAAAAGCTCCCTACATCAGGATTAGTTCTAAATTTCATCTTAATCCATTTGGATAGCATCTCGCGGCCTCCCGCCCTAATTCCATTTCTTCTTTAACCTGTACGCTCCATTGCGTAAGGTCGCTCTGTCCCATTTTCTACCATGACAGAAGCTGTTTTAGAACGTCAACAAAGGAAGATAATTCTAAATTCTTTCGACTTACGAAACCGTAAGGTGAGGTGACCTCCCTTGACTCTATAACAGAAATCGCGGTGCGTGAAATCGTCTGCTGTTCCGTTCTAGACGCAAGTTTACTTCGGTCTTGTACTGACTGTGTGCTGTCAATATTTTCACGTGCAGTTTCTTCCCCCGAGGCTTTGAATGACGTTAGAAAGCCTGTGTTTGATTATCTGTGTGTGTGTTTCTGCAACATTTCAACTAGTCACAAGCTATTCTAATTAACAAAAAAAGATCTAGCTGGAAAATAGCGCTGAAAATTCAGTGAAAATGTTGAAATCCAAGTAAGTTTTAGATCTAAGTCGACTAGTTTATTTTTGTGCTGTGTCATTGTTAGCTGGCTGAGTGGGTAATCAAAAAGTTTGAGCGGAAAAAAACGGAGTGCCCTCATTTTTAGACTAATCGACACAGTGGCTCTAAAGTCTAAAGAAATGTATTAATGTTTATATCAGTTGTTGTATTACTTTCATAACTTCTCGGTATTGTAGGCCCTTTTGTAATTCATTCAAATGCACTGCATAGATCTACATCTAGATCTAGATTTTGAATCTAGGTCAACCTTTAGAACAAGTTACACTTATTGGCTTTTGACTTATTGATTCGTGATAAATCTTTTTTATATAAATCTCTAATCTAATATTATCTTCTTAACATTCTTTCTTTTAAAATAAATTTGTCCTGCGTGTATCCTCACCTTTGCCTAGCCCTTACTGTGATAAACCGCTGGGGCACCACACATGACTCAAAAGTAAAGTAGCAATTATACATAAAACACTGAACCATAATCTTCAAATACAAAAACAAAATCTAATAAAATACTCTGAAAGACACAAAGATAAAGGCACATTCCTCGTCCCATATGCTAGGACAAATTTGTACAAATACTCCTTCTTCCCTAGTGCTATTAGAGCATGGAATGGGTTGCCTGAGCTAGCCAGAAAAACCAGTGACTTGGCAGAATTTAAGTCATTGGTTAATATGCATGACTAAATGCATGACCCGTAGGACGTAATCATCTTCTTTTTTGAAGTAACGTCTGTATTATATAAGATAAGATAAGATGATATGTCGACCGTCTTTCTCCATTTCTAGGTATCTAGTTACCTCCGATAGAATCTTTGTCAAAACCAGGCCAGTTCATTCTTTCATGTAGTCTTCCCATCTCTCTCTCTCTGGCTCTTCATTTACCTGGTACATCTTCTTGTAACGTCTGTATTATATAAGATAAGATACTTTTACCTAAACATAGGTCTTTACGAGCCATGGGGACCTTGTGATATAGATATAGTGTTTTAGTTTATGTTATTTTTTTTCTTCCTTTGTTGATATTCACAAAGTCCTCAGCCTCGCAAAAACCTTCCTTCAGGGAACAGTACCAGGAAGAAGAAGATCCTGATAGAAAACGCGATTGAAAGACAACATAAAAGACTGGAAGGACGTGTCATTGAAAGAAATTATAAATCTATATGGAGAAAGACGGTCAAAAGATCATGTATGGTGCCCCAACGGTTCAACAGATTAAGGGAATATGTGAAGGTAGAGAAGGTGATCTAGGAGCAAGCTTACACGTTACACGGAATGGCATCTTTTAAAATACAGTCTTGCAGACTTTTATTGAGTCAAACTTTGGCGCTGCAGGCGAGACAACTATTGTGCAACTAACTAGCAGGCGTGTTCACCCGAATCCATTTCTGGGTCAAAGTATTTCTATTTCACCTACTTTTTTAAAAATGACTGTATTTGTATTGACTTTTTGTAAACGCAAATAGATGTAAGCAGGCGATAAAGTGTTAGCCTATGCATCTATCGGGGGAGAGATTCGTTCATGTGTCTGATATGCTACACACACACACACACACTCTCTCACACACACACCCAGATTTATTTGAAGGTCAAGTTTTCCTCTCCAGTTTTCTACTCTCGTCAGGTCTTCGTGTCTTTTTTCTACACTAGTTTAATTGTTTATGTCTCGCTGTTTGTTTCACCACAACTGTTGCTTCAAGGTGATCACACAAAGCTTGTATCAACTCACTCTGTCTGGTACACATCTGGTACACTTTATTTCTCGACCAAGCTGAAACTTTGCACGATTATCAATTCTGTAAGTCAGTATTTGACACACACACACACACACAAATATATAACCATTTAGTTACTCAATTAGTGGTTATCAATAAAAATTGGTTTGAATAAAAAAAAGGGAGGTAGACATTCCAGTATTGAGATATATGCTAGTCATTCTGCGGTTCTTTCCCTTATGTAACTTGTTTTGTTTTTTTAAAAGTATTTCTTTATTAATTAATCAAACTTCTACGTTCTGGTGTTTCGAACCCGATGTTTAAATTCCAGGATAGTTCCCCTTTTGGACATCACAAACTTTTTTTTTCCTCCACGCCCTGTCCATTAGTTTATCGTCAATGATTAAAAAAAATCTCAGAGAAGCAGCGGCTGAGTGGCTAAGAGTTTCTCTTCCGAACCTGGAGTACTGGTTTCGAATCTCTGTGAAGACTGGAATGTTTAGGGCGCCCCTGATTCCAACCAACTCTGATCGGCACCTGACCTTTGTTGGAGAAAGTAAAGGCGTTTGGTTGTTGTGCTGGCCACGTGACACCCTGTTCCATAAACGTAGGCCAAAGAAACATATGATCTCAACATCCTCTGTCCTATAGATCGCAAGGTGTGAAAGGGAACTTACTTAGAGAAACATTCAGATGTGCACTGCATGTACATGTAATTTCCATATTTTCCCATAGAGCATTTTAAACTGGTTGCCTGAATCAGCCAGTTAAACAAAAAAACTTTGCATATCTAAATGAACTTTCTGAAGAAAAAAAAACATCCCAGCAAAGTCGGAAAAGTCTTACAAAGACCACTGCCGCCCGCTCCATTATAACTACGACGAGTTGTCGCGAAGTGGGCGGCGTCTGTCCATCTAGGCGAGAACCAAACGGTTCAAAAACTAGTCCGTCACTCATTCTTGTCTGCGCTACTCGTTGACAAGGGACCCTGAAAAGGATCAAGACGTCTGCATGAAGTCACTTAATGAATTGTGTGTGTTGTCTGGTTACCGCTGTGAAACTGATTTTTATTGAGAAAAAAAAAAAAGGGTCCATGTAATTACAACAAAGTTCCAACAAGGATCAATAAACATAACCAACACTCTGTAGGGCAACGCTGAACAAAAAAGCAAACAGCGCACTATTTTTCCTTGGCGCATTTGGTTAAAAAAAGAACTGACGCTGAACGACAAAAAGCTAGAGGAAGAATAAGGATGAATAAAGCAGCCCTCAATTAGCATGCACCAGTAGATGAACACATGGATACGTGTAGGACGTAATTGTTTTCTTTTGGGGGCAACATCTGTACTTATAAGATAAGACGCCTTCTTTGATTGTACATCGTAAACAAAATTCTCTCTGTGGCTGGGAGGCTAACTACGCATGAGCTTGGATTGACTACAGATCAAGGGAGCTCAAGGTTCGACTTGAGCAGAGTTATTTACTAGCGCCTAAAGGCAGCACTGAAAACCTTCTCTCAGATACCCCCTTCCCCCTACTGGTCCACAAATGAGATTGGACCATGGCATTCAGAGCATACTTAAAAGCATGAAAGTAGCGCTATAGATAAGCTATATAATTTTTTTTTATTCCAGTCTTATTTACCTCCCTTAAAACTTTGACCAAAGTCCCAGGGTCATATTGAATGTAACTCCAAACAAACAATGGAGACTTGATTTGCTGATATAGTAGTACAGTGGAACGTCATTTATCCGGTCGTCAGATATCCAGAATGTCATATATCCGGATTGCCTTTAAGTCTTTTTGTACAGCATTAAGTTGTCTTACTGATGTTTAGCACCAGCAATGTCTTCGTTCTATAACGGTAGGCTACTACGCATAACGCTTTGTTCCCCTGTATATTTTACTTGAATTGTATGATGTTTACGAACGGTGCGATACCTCATATTAATAATTCTCTTTACACTGTCAGTAAAATGAACCGTTTTTAATATTCCGCATTTGGTTATCCGGACGAAGGATTATACGGACAGCAGTCCCAATTAATCCGAATAATAAACTTTCCTACTGCTACTCTGAACCATAATTATTGGCCTGGAATGCGGCTAATTAAACGTGGAGATATTTCCATCAACAGTCCATTAATCAGGTACAGAAATAAACTCTATATTTTACACCATCTATAACTTTGCACACCTTATTTCATTGACTGAAATACACATTTACATTAGTTACTTTGAACAGCCCTGTTAAATATAGGAATAGAATGGGGGTAGCCTGAATCAGCCAGGAAAACCAACGACTTAGCGGACTTTAGGTAATGGATTAACATGCATGACTAGATTACGCCATGAAATGCGTAAGATAATTCTGTAACGTCTGTAATATATTTTTCTTCTTGAAACTGTCAGGTAGAGTTGAGCCTTCGGCTCTTGGAACTCTAGTCAGCAAAAGTGAACATGAGCTCCCTTTCACGGCGAAGTGTCAGACTCGCGGCCAGAGACCGTGTGCACCGGGACCCCTGCCATTTTCCTTTTCTATACCAGGCCAACGTGCAGGATACGCCATTTATGTAACGACCCCTTGAGGAACGGCGCCTAGATTGTGACAAGGTTGTGGGAGCTATTTTTACAACTCCACACAGTGCAATGAGGATGCTCTCGATGAACTAAAGAATATTCTCACCCCGTTCCGTACCCCCCCCCCCCCGAGAAAAAAAATCCTGATTGATTAAGCAAATGTAGGCTTATACATCTACTACACTTTATAATATTCTAATGATAGGCCTTTAGGTCGACACCTAGAAGATGCGTAAAATGTTCATGAACATTCATTTATTAAGCTCCTAAAATGAATCGGTCATACATATGGAAATACCCAAAAGATGTTACTGTAGAGTCTGTTCAAGATAAAGATTTTTTTAGCTCTTGAGCCAAATGTAAATAATTTTCTTTTTTTTTTACTTTGAATAATGACAAAGGTCAAACTTTTCCAGTTTTTCCAGCGGGGCCAATGAGCTATTAATTCTTTTCCCAAAGATATACATCGATTGTCAAATTTCTGGGGAAATCTATAGAGACGTTTCTGAGAACCGTCTCCACAGAGTTTTAAGGTTTTGCCCAGGATGTTTTGCCCATTCCGAATGTGTGGCTCGAATAGAGGTATTGTAACAAATATTGGTACGAGTCAAGTCAGCGAACGATTAGTTGCAATTTAAATAACAAAATGAACATCGACAATAAGTTTCCCTGAATTGCAGTCATTACCACTTCCTAGGGTTGCAACTGAGTTCAATTTTGGGGTACATGGCCGAGGCGAATACCGCTTGGCTATCTATCAAGACGCTGGAGTTCGACACCCGACTCGAGCAGACTTGTGTTTGCAGATCGCCTAAAGGCAGCACGGAAGACTTCTCCCAGATACCCTCGTTCCCCCCCCCCCCGACCACCACCACCACAAGTCAATAAAAGAGATTGGACCACAGCTCACTGAGCATCGCTGTAAGCACGAAAGATGCGCTACATCAAAGCCATAAAATAATAATGTGTGCACCCCCGAGACCAATCGTTATAAAAAAGCTTGAAGACTGACCTGTGGCGTCGCAACCTGTTGGCAGCTTAGACTAATAGCTCGTTGCCACGTCTTAGGTCTGACGTCACCACCCGTGACGTGGCAACGAGCCAGGTCCCCCCCCCCCCCGCCTCCTTCTGCTTTCCCGCGCTTGTACATCAGTACGATTTGTTTCTAGGTCTGTCTCGGTAGACAACACCAGAGAGATTAGTTAAACTTAAGCACCCTAATAGATACTCTGTTTGTGCGGGTGTAATCGCGTAGGCCCCTACACTTTATTTCTCCCGCATCCCATCAAACTTATTTATCAATCCTGTTTTATAGAGAGACATTCGGACCTAGTAAGCTAAGGTGAGACAAACCTTGTGTAGAGAATTAAATCGTTCTCTTAGACATTTTAAACTAACACTAGACTTTTATAATTGCTTGCGTAGCTCGGTGGATTCAAGTCGCGCCCTTCCATCGTGGAGTCTCGGGTTCGAATTCATCCTTGAACAACTCTTTTTTTTTTTTTTAAATTGTTTTGGAAAAGGCAGCACAGAAATCTTCTTCCACTTCCACTTCCCCCCCCCCCTCCACAAGTAGTGCACACACATAAATGACTGGCCCATAGCGCACGTAAACATGCTATAAGAATTAAAGTTTGTTTTTTATAAAGTACTTTTTGTTTGTTCGTGTTTGTCTTTTTTGTTTGTTTGTTGCTGATGAAGGCCTCGTGGCCGAAACGTCCTTTGTTTACTTGGTCCAACAAGGTTTTATTAATATGTAGGCCTATGTTTATTGTATTCACTATGGAGCTAGGGTTATAAAACATTGTTCTTGTTTGCAACTCCAAAAACATTTTCTAATAAGAAGTCGTAGACTTTAACTTTCTGAAGCAGCGTTTTTATCACATTAAAAAAAAAGTATGCATGAACACTAAGACCGGTTTTAGGTTTAGTCTCCCAAGCTAATTTAAGGCACTAAGGCCTCACCTTTAAATGTGTAATCCACTTTCAGTCGTAGAAGGACTATTATTCATCTCGTGCAATGATAATCAAGATGATAACCAGGACATTATTTATTGTTAGGACGATGTCGCCAACAAAGCAGTTCCCCCCTTCTCTACGCAGCTGATGTGTCCAAAGAAACGGGAAATATCAGATACAATTTGAGATCAGTAGCGGTCGCAGGTTTTGCCAAGTCGTAGCACTGTGTGCCGCAAGCTGCCTAAGGTTTACCAGCTCCTGATTTTTTTTCCTCAGGGTTGTCTCCCAAAGCCTTTCCGATATTTGATTACGCCTCAAGGCAGCGAAGTTGGATTAAAAGAGTTTTCCTTCTCCTTGCTGGGTAGCCAACCAAGGCTTAACGAGCCCCCCTCCTGTCCGAAGCTTACTGGTTTAGGCGCCAGTTGATCGCCTTTGCCCCTTCTCCTGTCAGTGGTAACAGTCCCACCGGGTTCAGTATCTGAACCGTCAAAATTGTATTTGAGACACATGTCATTACGCCTGTATGCATTTATAGGTGATGGTGTGCTTAAAACCATTATTACCACTTACGACGATTACAAATCTTGCGGAAGAGATTAAATTTACGTATGCCTAGATTCTAATATTTGTTTTCACGAATACTTGTAGATTTGTAAAATCATTTAGATCTATATTGATGATTGACGAGGGCAGAGCATTTAAATTGGCTTCCATTCACTTATATCTGACACTGTAATGATTCAATACATGGCTGTTGTATGCTATGTCATCTTGACTGGCGTCTCGACTCTCGATGGTGCAAATCCTGCTCGACGCCACCCCCCCACTGTCATGTGGAAAGTTTGGGCTGTGATAATCTTCAGTTCAGATGGAACATCATGCCATCAGAAGCATGAAAAAACAAAACCTATTGACATTGCTTGTACATCTGTTTTCATTTTCAGACCTAAAGACAGCACCGCTATTCAGTTTACTGTCAATGGCCAGAAGCACATTGGTAAGTAGGACCAATTTTGGAAAGAATCAATTAGTAGCCTGAGTAGGCCAAATAGGCTAATATCTATTATCTAGATCTAGACTCAAGAAATGGTAGAATTATGCCTAGATGAAACTAGAAGTCACTGCAGTAGCCTACAGAGGTAGAATTGGTCTAATAGTGCTATTAGAGCATGGAATGGGTTGCCTGAGCTAGCCAGAAAAACCAGTGACTTGGCAGAATTTAAGTCATTGGTTAATATGCATGACTAAATGCATGACGCGTAGGACGTAATCATCTTCTTTTTTGAAGTAACGTCTGTATTATATAAGATAATTATGTCTCACTTTTTGTCATCCCAACTTATAAAAATAATTATATAAGCTACATGTTTTCTTCCAGCAAGTTAAGCGAATTACTTGGCATATTTAAATGAACATTCTATGTTTATATATAGGTAGATAGATCTAGACTAAATATAGGAAATGCACCCCACCCAGGTACGCTATTCTGTCTCATCGTGGCACCTGGGTGGAAACGGCTACTTGAGGGGGGTAGCTAGGCGAAACGAATGTCGAAACATAACTCCCGTGGGGATGCCCACAGGTAGACGAGAGTCAACCTCTTGCACGGGCGGGGTTGTAAAAAAGCCCCCACGAACATGTCACACATCCCTGCGCTGTTCCTCAAAGGGACCGTTACATAAATGGCGAGTCTCCCACGGCTAGCTTGGTATAACGAAGGAAAATGGCGGAGGCTCCCGGTGTCCTCGGCCTTCGGCCATGTGCAGCCAAGCATGCGTCGGGGGCCAAAGGCATTGGAAACAGCAATGCTTTACATAGGCATTGACTCTGGTCTCTTTCAAACAGAACTGTGTTAACACAGGTTGTTGTTTTTTTACTGTTTGGCGTCCAAACAGGTTTTTTTTTTCAAACTTGGGGCTCGAAGAGCCTTCGGCTCAGCCCTTGGACATCAACAAGGAAATGCACCCCTACATGGAAATAGGAATAGTAATGTTAAGGAAGAAAACAACCACTGTTGTGATAAGTCAGATAGTGTCAGGCTAATAATAGGCTACCAAAAGTAGATTTAAGATAATTTTTGATCTCATCAAATGTAGCCTACGTAGGCTTACATTTTGAACCTACTAAACCTATTGAAAGTTTATGGACTTGCTGTTTTCTTGTAATTCTAGATATTATCTTATCTATAATCTTATCTTATATAATACAGATGTTACTTCAAAAAAGATGTTTACGTCATGCATAAAGTCATGTTATGTTAACCAATGACTTAAATAATATTAAATAATATGACAAGTAATTTGTTTATCTGGCTGATTAGAGAACAATGCTTCCATAATAAACTAGGTCTAGTTAAAGATGTAGATCTATCTACACTAGAACTATATATGCTATATTATTATCTGGATGGGTGTTGCCCAATTTTTTTCCCTAACAGAACATTTCGCACACTCCTAGTATTTAGTAGAACTCGTTGCTTATTTTTTTAGAGAGGTTAAATCACTTAGTGGCTTACCAAATAATTATTCCAGTAGCTCGTGGAACATCTATTTAGACCTCGCAGAACACTAGGGTTCTACGAAACACATTTTGGCAAACACAGATCTAGATAATTAGATCACTCTCTAGATAAATTAAAGAATATAATAAAGTTTTTTCACAAAGAAAAAAATCCAGAAATCATGCTTGAAGGTTATTGTGAAAGTTATTTAATTCCTTAAAACTATTTTCTGAATATTCTTTCAAATATAGGCGAAGACTTTTTTCTGCCTTGTACTTTTTTAAATGTCTGTTTTGTCTCTAGTGAACGATGATTTTCCCGCCACCTATTCGCTAAATGATTACATCCGAGATGTAGCAGGTCTTAAAGGCACCAAGGTGATGTGCAGAGAAGCAGGATGTGGATGCTGCGCTGTTACTGTGACCCACGCTCCTGGTGGGGGCAAACTGGAAACAATGAGTATCAACTCTGTAGGTTGTGTTGTAAACTATAAACTACTATCCTGTCTAAACATGCACTCTAACAATCTTGCATAGCGTATATTGCACAGTAGAGTTTAAACAAAATCTGTTATGTTTTGTTCCTTTCCCACAGTGCTTGTGTCCACTATACAGTGTAGATGGATGGCAAATCACCACTGTAGAAGGTATTGGGAATCAGAAAGATGGATTCCATCCAATCCAAGAGAGGATAGCCAAATTTAATGGAACACAGTGTGGATATTGTACACCAGGATTCGTTATGTCCATGTATGGGTGAGTATCATATCTAAAGCTTTATTCCCATCTGAATTGTTAAAAGTGCTTGCTTCTGTTGCCCTACTAAAATTATAAACAAACATTTAAGAAGTATATGGTTGTCTGACCATTCAGTATGCACTTCAAACAGTTATTAGGATTGTCTTGAGTTTTAAAACTGACTTCTTACATTTTCTGCCCACCTTCAGGAGATTTAAAATAGGAAGTAACACTGTTATAGCACGATTAGGAATTAATTTGTTTCATAAAAAAAGGGAGAAAGTTTTGACTAATAGACAATGATGTGACGAATTAAAAAACTAGACTAGGATTTGATGAAGAATAGCAAAATGTAGATTGGCAGATTTGAGGAATGTAGAGATATAGCTTGAAGACATTCGACGGTTCCCTTCCTTATTACTAAACTTCTTGTTTGACATTAGCTATCAGCGTCGACTAACTTATATTGTTGGCCTTTTGCCTGTTTTCTTTGATTTCATTATTTGAGTTTTACCTCTGTTAGACTTATCTGCATAATACACTGTGTCCTAGATCTGTAAAACATACATTGTCATGGAAATAAGGTTTTAAAACAAACTAACTACCCTGCTCATGAGCGTTGCTGGAGCTCAGACCATGTTAATTTTTTTTTTCAGCTGTGTAAAACTATTAAATTAAGGTATGAAATGAAACGTAATTTGTTTTTATAAAAATTACTGCTGGAGTCGCAAACTTTGAATTGAAAATTTGTAGCAGAAAAGATTGTTGTATTTTTAATGTCTGCTTTATATTTTACAAAACCTGTGTACTTAAAAACTAATTTGAAAAGATTTGATGCCTCTGACAAAAAAAGAAATTTAAGGCTCTGTTTCCTGTTTCCACATTAAAACTGAATACATCATCATATTGTGGAACTTAAATGTGTAGTTCTCAGCAAGTCAGCTTCAAAATAGCAAAATTCATATGTCGGCTATGAAAGAGCTCATTCAACATTTTTGAGTTGAAAAGATTTGAACCACTATAATTCATTGTAAATGGCTTTGAAATCTTGCATAACTCTAAAATGTTAACTGAAATGACACAGACTGCTACACCAGAACCCAAGGCCCACGCAACAGGAAGTTGAAGATTCATTTGATGGTCATATATGTCGGTGCACTGGCTACAGGTCTATCTTGGATGCAATGAAATCTTTTGCCACTGACTCAACAACACCAGGCACCCAGTGTCTTGACATAGAGGTAGGGATATTTCCTTACAGTGAGCTTTATAGTTTCTCAATAAATTTCTTCTTCTGGATTCCAATTACATCATTTTTTTCTAGTTTACAGCCTAGGCAACATATGATATAACTAATATGTTTTACCAAATATAAACAATTGAAAACACATTCATTTCTTGTTAATAATGTTAAAAAGATATTTTGATTAGGTAATTTTCTTTCTTATAATGATGATGGCTTATGGATTAGGACAGAAAACAAAAAAATAACTATGTTCTGGAAATAAACATGAAATATGAGAAAAAAAAATATACTCTTGGTTTTGAGTTTTTGCTGAATTAAAATGTTTTTAATTAGCTAAGAATATCAATTAATATTTGTATTACCTTATTTTGTCACATACCGTTATAGAATTTTTAAAAATCCGTCCAAGGATATATTTGAATGTTTGAAATTAAATAGGTAGATAGTTTATGTAATTTTGAATTGTCAACAGGATTTAAGTAAACACTTATGTCCTAAAACTGGTGAGGTTTGCCAAGGAAAACAATCTGGGGAAAGTTGCTCTTCACATGACTTGAATCTCTTTGAAATCAATCTCCAAGAAAGTCTGTGGCAAAGACCTAGCAGCTTAGAACAACTTGGACAGATATTTCTTACTAACAAGACTAAGAAACTACGTTTGCTCTTTGGAAATACATCTACTGGTAAACGATTAGAGCAGTGATGCCCAAAATACTGCCCGAAGGGCCAGATGATGTGGTTCCATCGGGCCCACCAAACTGTTGGCACAAAGTGTAGAAAATCCCCTCTCTCCAAAAAAAAAAATTAAGATTGAAATATGTATCTTCAACTACCCTCATTTTTTCTCTAATAGATTGGTACCATGGCCTTGAATGTGTGTAGGTTTATGAAATCGGAAAGCAAAAAAACAAGTAAACTGAATTTAGAATCTACCTGGGAAAGTGAACGGATCTTTATTTTTTGTGTGGAACATGATAATAATACAACATATTTGTTTTGTAAAGAAAGTGTAGCTTTTTTTTAAACAACATATAAACAGCATTATAAAACAAAAATGGTGCCATTCTTGCTTTGAGCTGTGAATAAAGATAGTTAAAGATTGGAGATTGGAGGATCGATGGGAATATTTACCAAAAATAGACAAGAAAATGAGTAGGTGGTAAAGGTGGCTACAATAATATTCACATTGTAAGTAGAGAGGTGAAGCCATTTTCCGAGACGTAAAAACTAAGATAAACTTCAAATATCCTATTAATTAAGTACTAGAGCCACAGGTTTCTAATCAAATTGTTTCAGGTCTATTTAATATTTTTTTTACATTTTTGGTCATGTGGCCAGCGCCGCGAGTTTCGGAAATTAAAATGGCCCGCAGGTCAAATTAGGTTGGGCATCACTGGATTAGAGATATCTGTTTGTGCTGACTAAACACTTTTAATTTAACATATATTCACATCTTCTTTGGAACATTTTACCTTTACAAAAATTACTACTTAAGACTGTTAGTTCTGCAGTTATCATATCGATTTTGAAATTATTTTCAGAAAATGGTTAGTTTTAATTTGTGTTCTTTTTTTAAAGATTAGAATAGCCTTTCTTGGCCTAAATTACACACTCTAAATTCTACCAACTGGTGGTCGTGTATGTAATAAGGTTTCATAAGTAGCATTCTAACCATAAAAGGAAGTATGACAAACAAACAAAAAATTAACTACCAAGTTAAAAACAAGCTAAAAATGCCAACATCTCATTCAGTCTGTCTAATAAAAATCTAGGATTCCCTGAGCTTGAAAATGATTATTATTCTTATTAGTCATTACCAAAAATATAATGAATTCTAATGGTACATTATTTAAGTTTTTTTTCTTGTGCACACTTTATGCAAAAATGTATTTATTAGCCAGGTTTTAAAGGTGACACATGTTTTAAATAGGTCCATAAGGTAATGGGTTCTGAAATTATTTCTTTGTCACAGATCTATATCTTTTTTCTGATCCTAAAAACCTATTAAACCTTGATAATTGAGGATCATATTTCTTGTTCCATATGCTAGGACAAATTTGTACAAATACTCCTTCTTCTCTAGTGCTATTAGATCATAAAATTGGTTGGCTGAATCAGCCAGGAAAACCGACTTGGAAGAGTTTATGTCATTGATTTACATGCATGATTAGATTGACCTATGCACATGCATAGGAAATAATCTTTTGTTTTAAGTAATGTCTGTACTTTATAAGATAATAAGAAAAGAATATCTTTAAAAAATGAGTTGATTCATATAACCAAATTTATATTAAAATTGTTCCAGGTATTTTTAAAGATGAAGGTCCATTTAACATATACATTGATCTCCATGCAATTAAAGATTTTTATCAATACCAGGTAAACTAATTTATCTTTCTGATATGATTTAGTTGAATTGTTTAATATTAAGATATGCTATTAATAGAAATTAACATATAAAGATACACATTGTGGTATGGAAGTTCCTAAATGTTGAAGGTGAAGTAAAGTTCTCCTTTCAGACCTTGTGATCTATGGGGCAGATGATGTAAATGTCATATGTTTCTGTCAACGAGGGTGTCATGTGGCTAGCACAACGACCAACCGCCTTTACTTTTCCCAACTAACGTCAGGTACCCATTAGAGCTGGGTGGACTCAGAGGTGCCCTAAAATCCCAAAATTCAAAATCCCAGTCATAAATAGGATTTGAACCTGGATCCCTTGGTTCGGAAGCCAAGCACTTTACCAGTCAGCCACCATGCCTCCTAAATTGTGAAGTACTAGATGTAATAGAAAAAGAATACATATTTCATATATCCTGTTGACAAAGTGCACAGCTATTTCAAGGTGCTTTTGAAAAAAAAATCTTTTTTTGTTTGGTATTTTGAATTTTCATTCAAACCTTTGCCAGTACTTAAATCTCTGATTTTTTTTTTTTTCAGGTTAAATTAAAATGATTTTAATTAGCCTTTATATTTAATGATCACATATTCATTATACAGTTCAAACTTTTTAGATTTTATTTCTATAACTGTTATCTTCTTATCTTATATAATACAGACGTTACTTCAAAAAAGAAGATGATTACGTCCTACGCGTCATGCATTTAGTCATGCATATTAACCAATGACTTAAATTCTGCCAAGTCACTGGTTTTTCTGGCTAGCTCAGGCAACCCATTCCATGCTCTTCCATAGCACTAGGGAAGAAGGAGTATTTGTACAAATTTCTCCTAGCATATGGGACGAGGAATTAGCCTTTATTTTTGTGTCTTTCAGAGTATTTTATTAAATTTTGTTTTTGTATTTGAAGATTATGGTTCAGTGTTTTATGTATAATCGCTACTTTACTTTTGAGTCTTCTGTCCTGAAGGCTTTCTAAATTTAGTGATTTTGCTAATGGTGTTACTCTAGTCAAATGTGAATATTCGTTTGTTATGAATCTCACTGCTCTATTTTGTGTTTGTTCCAGTTTCTTAATGTTTTCTTGAGTTGAGGGGTCCCACACGGTGGATGCATATTCTATTATTGGCCTAACCAAGGTTAAATGACATTTTAGTTTTATGTTCTTATTTGATTTATAGAAATTTCTTTTAATAAACCCTAATGCTTTGTTGGATTTTTTTATAGTTTCATCAATATGTGGATTCCATGACAGTTTTTCATTTATTATAACGCCTAGGTATTTTGCGTTTTTCGTCTGTGTTACTGGTTTGCCATGAATAAGATAAGTGGAATAATTTGTTTTAGTTTTTTTGTTACTCTTAACAACTGACATTTTTCTGGGTGGAAAGACATGCTCCAGTTTGATTCCCATTTCTGTAATTTTTCTAATTCTCTTTGTAAAATATCTGTGTCTTGTATTGTTTTTATTGTTCTATATATTATGCAATCGTCTGCAAATAATCTGACTTTTGTTCCTGAAGTAATGCAATTTGGTAAATCATTTATGTAAATTAAAAATAGTAGTGGACCTAAGACTGTTTCTTGAGGTACACCTGAGTTAACTGTTATTGGTGTTGATTTAGAGCCATTTATTATTGCAGTTTGTTCTCTCCCTATCAGAAAATCTTTAATCCACTGATGCAGTGGACCATTAATGCCGAAATATTTTAATTTTTTAAGCAAACTATGGTGGTGAACTGTTTATCGCCTGTGCTTGTTTTTTTTAATGCTTTTATCTATGTAAGTCTATTTGTTTATTGAGCTTTATGTAGTATATAAAACATCATTGAGAATATATCTTTTGTTGAAGAAAGTTCCACAAATTATTGCTATATACTAACATATGCCCATTGGCTTGCAGGAAACTCCTTCTAGTGTTATCTTTGGGGCCAACACCACTTTGACCAAGCTGAAGGAATACATGAAAGAGCTTCAGACCAAACCTGGCTATGGATTTTGTGCTAGAGTTGTCCGTCACCTCAAAGTATTGGCCAGTGTGTTGGTCAGGAATGTGAGTAGGCTATAATGTCACTTTATCATAGTTCTCTTCTGGTGTTGAAAAAATTAGAATGTTTAGTTTTTTTTATTATTAGTAAAGTGCAATAATATTTACAAATTTGAGATACTACTTTTTAGTTGAAATTAGGCTGGGCCTTGTGTTTTAATTATGATGAGCAATACATCTCTTTGGGAAAATTCAAATCTGAAAAAAAAAAAAACAGTAAAAAAAATGTAAAAGGAATGTGGAAGTAGAGCTGTTTCTTGATATTATTATCCATCCATATTATCTCCTATTTGTCAATGTATCCATCTTTCATTTGACTGATCTTGAATTTAAATTCGACCTGTTTAAGGTAGATGAGGCTGGGGACGCCTTTATAAGTCAAAACCTGCTCATGGAACCCTAAAAGAAAAAAAAGCTACATACCGTATTTTTTGCCGTACAAGACGCTCCGGCATATAAGACGCACCCAATTTTAAAGGAGGAAAATCTAGAAAAAAAAAAGATTCTGAACCAAATACTGTACTAGTTGGTCCGCCTGATCACTTTCTCACATACACCATACACGTTGTCTGTGATCTACCCAGACGGCACATTATGACGTGCTAGGGCGGTGTGTACCGGCAGTAAGCTCAGCCTGATGCCCGTGCAGCACATGGTTAGACTGTCGGGAGGGGGGCATGGCGCGCTATAGGAGGGAGAGGAAAGCCCGAACACACACAGCCTGGCCGTGCAGGGAGGGTCACAGAAGTCACCACAGCCTGCAGCACACACTGCATAAGGAAAGGACTGCGAGTAGGCGCCACACAAAGTTGGGGGCAGTTTTAATGCATGTAAAATGTGTATTTGCCGTATAAGACGCACCAACTTTTCCCCCCCAGTTTTGGAGAAAAAAAAGTGCGTCTTATACGGCGAAAAATACGGTAAATCCTGTTATATAAGTGACAAATGTAAAAATAGACATCATTTAAAAATAAAAACTTTGGTGAGGTCGGTGAGTTTTTATGGGTGTATCTATACCTGTATCTAAGACGAGAGGGAATGCAGGCACGACATGGCCTAAATTGTGCCGATGTGCCTAAAATCAAAATCAAATCTAAGACGAGAGCACATTTCTAGTCGGTTTCTATTAGTGATGAGTTTCATTATGGCGATGAATGCACATTGCACCCACTAAGGAGAGGGGAAAGCAAGCAATTTTTGTTACTACAGGATACAAAATTGGAATCTGTTTTCAAAACCAGAATTTCTTGGTATCTTTGTTAAAAAGTTGGTTTTAAAATCCTCGTTTGTGGGTATTTTAATAAGCTGCTCCTGCATTAGTATGGAGTCTTCTGTGATAAAGATCTGAGTTTGACCACATAAAAAGTGCTCAATACCAAGTTGGAAATACCATTTAAAGACTGTTTTCATTCAGAACTTTGGTTTTAAGTCATCATAGAATTTAATGTAATAGGCATAGTAAACAGTAGTGAGGGGCGAGTGTATTACTCAAAATATCCTGTTGGATAAACTGGCTTTTAGCAAAAAGGTTATTTTAATTGTATACACTTTTCATCTCTCTGTGGATCTTCTTTGGTCATCTCAGAGTCTACCGACCACAGTTTAAGAAACACTGGTCTATATGACATCCTCATTTACCATAATTAAGACTAAGACTGCTTAATTGATCCTTACGAAATTTGTTGTGATTACAAGGACTCTTTTCTCGTATAAAGACAACACAACAGAAACATTCACATAAATACAACAGACAACATAAAGAGTTCATTCAGCAATTACACACAGGCATCTTGGTCCTTTTCATGTTTCCTGATCAAGTGGCGTTGATATAGTCTGACTGAGTGAGGTACAAACGAGTTTTTGTACTGCACTTTTCTTATTTTGATTGACAGCAGTTTCCCACTTCGCGACGACCTGACATAGTTCTGATGGAGCGGGTGGCCATTGTCTAAGATTTTTTTATTTTTCTTGGACACTTTTGTTCAAAAAGTTCCTTTAAATATGTTAATGTTGTGAGTGTAATTTTTGATGCCCTTTTTATGATGTTTTCTAGATGGCGCAACAGTTTAGATGAAGCGTTGCCTTGCCAACAAGTTATTCCGTATGTTAGCAGATTTTGTTTAGTCGTAACAAGTATATCTAGTTATTTCTTTGTAACATTTTCTTACTCCTGTAGATTCCAAGAAACTAGGCCACATTTACATCCCCTCCTTCTGAGTATCAAATATAAAAATAGTAATCATCACATTGATATATTTCTGTTTTGTTTTCTTTTACAAATTTTAAGCAAACCTTCAGTAATGAAGACTAGTATGTTTGTAAAATGTAAAATGTTTTACATGTTTTGGATGTTCCTACAGAGTTGAAGATAGTTTACTTCCTAGTCCAAACCTCCCACAGGACGACAGGGGATGGGAGTGGGCAGGGTTTGAACCCTCGATCGTCGATAAATCCGGACGACAGTCCAGCGCGCAAACCGCACGACCAGGCTCAGACCACTAGTTGGATGGCACGGGGATGGCAGCTAGTTCCATTCAAACCACAGT
Organism: Biomphalaria sudanica; assembly: GCA_036873155.1. NCBI lineage: Eukaryota > Metazoa > Mollusca > Gastropoda > Planorbidae > Biomphalaria > Biomphalaria sudanica. The sequence goes on along the minus strand of JAZGLO010006631.1, from coordinate 141,087 downwards.
GAAGACAATCTGAAGTGGATACCACTTGACCATAAGGGATGTCAACAAAGAATAACATCAATATTAAGGCTTTTTTTTTGTTCTTGTGTTAAAAGGCTGGCTGCATTGCTGGAAATTTGATGATCAAGAAAAACCACCCAGAGTTTCCATCTGACTTGTTTACCATTCTAGAATGTCTGGGAGCAGTCATTGGAATTTTTGGTCAGTTACTAATAGTTTTAAACCTCTTATTAAATCTGTTGTCTCTGTTGCTTTTATCTAATTATTACTTTGTAACATTTTCTTACTCTTATAGATTCAGAAATCAACTCTACAAACAAATACAGTCTACTAGAGTTTTTACATCAAGTTAATATGGAAAACAAAGCTGTGGCTTTTATAGAACTTCCTAAGCAAGAGAGCTCAACATTTTTCAGATCATTTAAAATAACTCCAAGGTGGCAGGTCAGAATATTCTATATTTGTGTTTTATGTTAAACTAACTAACATCGAATCTTGGATGTAGACCTATTTCAGGAAGGCTATTTCAATAAATATTAATATTGTGGCTTGAAGTTAAGTCTTTGATAGGTTAATTTTCTGATTAAGGTAATTACAATTTTGAAAATTCATAGTTGATTCTTTCTCATTGGGTAGAGCTAATAGTAAAGAATTTTTTTTAAAAGAATATTTGCTATCAACCATCGGCAGATAGTGGTTATGTCTTCGCTGGATGTTGCAAATGGGTTGGGTAGCCACTCTTAAATACTACACTCCTTATTAGTCTTTGGACTTGAAGACAAGCCTTATTATCATACATAACATCATTCAAAAGCTATAAAACATGGGACTCAATTACTGTCATAAACACTTTATGACTTAAATTGAATTTAGCGAAAATGAGACTAAAGTTGACTTTAGTGCTACTTTTTCCTTGAAAGTCATCTAAGAAATACCAGTAAAGTGATCTGACACTAATGTCTAGAACATTTTAGCATAGTAAAAGTGACAATTGTAATCCAAAACCATTGATTCTACAATAATATCCATAGCTCATTTATGTATTTGTGAACCAAATTGAGCCTTTTATTACCAGATGCTACAATTGTTTAAAGTTTAATTTGATTGTATTACATATTTTTTGCATGTTGAAATTCCCAGAATGCCCATGCCTACGTAAATGCTGCTTTCAAATTTGATGTTGATGGAAAAACCATAAAACCCAATCCATCTATCGTGTTTGGTGGCATCAGCAAGGATATGGTAGGTGGAAATATATTTTTTTAAACATTTAAATATTTCATTCTAAAGTAAAATAGTGTATAAAAAATGTCTCTTTAGATGAAATTTTGTTTTTAAGCTAGTCTGTTAGCTGTAGTCTTATTGATTTTCTATTTTTTTCAAGATTCATGCAACAAAAACTGAAACCTTTATCCAAGGAAAGGAACTAAATGATTCTGTTTTAAAAGGTAAGATTCTGTTATGAATAAGTTTCTGATTCAGAGATAAAATTTAATAAACATATTACATATTTTGAAAGTTTTTTTTTTCACTACAAAAGGGTAAACTTTTGTTATGAAATGTATGTATAACCTCCTTCAATGGCAAAGCCACTTTGAATCATCACATAGAATTGAGATGATTGCCTGGGCATTAGCTGTGGTCAGAATGATGTCATCACCACATCAGTTCCCCCCACTACATTCAGCTGATGTATCCAAAGTTTGTGTGCTGCAAACTGCCTAAGGGTTGCTGGCTCCAGACTTTTCCCTCACTGTTGACTCCTGAAACCATGATCTGGAGCAGAGGTTTAAATTTGACGAAGTTTTCTTTCTCCTGGGTGGGTATCCAGCCAAAACCTAAAGAGCCCATCTAGCCCAAATCTTACTGGTTTAGTCTCCAGTTACACACGTTCTGCTATTGAAAACACTTCTGCCAGACTAAATATCTGATATTGATGTAATTGATATAATAGGCTACTAAATAGTCATAACTTAAGTAATGAGCTAAGTCATTCTTTAAAAAATTAAAAATATCTCCATCAATCCTTTCATTACTGAATATAGAAATATTTTTTTATTTATAAACACTATAGGACAACTGTAAATATACTTCCCCTATATTTTAAAAGTAATATTTAATTTTCAAATAATGTTCTACATCTACAGAAGCACTAAAAATTTTAGAAGCTGAGCTAAATCCAGCTACTGATTATCCACTAGTTGCATCAGCAAAATACAGAAAAGATTTGGCCATAAATTTACTCTATAAGGTAAATTTGATATTGGAGCTAGTGAATACTTTTTTTTTATAGTTTTACTTATTTTGTTTCTTTTTTTTTTAAAATATAAATTACCTCAATAATAATTTTACAATTTCAGACTCTGCTAGAACTCTATAAACCAAATGATTTAAAACTTCAAAGTGGTGCTGAGAGTATAGAGCGAAGTTTGTCTTCTGGTTTACAGACTTTCCAGGAAAAGAGTTCAGAGTTTCCTTTGAAGCAAGCCATTCCTAAGTTGGAGGCACCTTTACAGGTATAAGTGATAAGTTCTCAGTTCTTGTCAAATATCAAGCAGTATGGCACTCAGCAAATCTGATTTCTAGCTCTGTGTAAAGTAATTAAATGAATGGAATGTATAGTTTCAAACCTTTTTATTTTATATTGAGTGTATTTTTATTTAAGAAAGTGTCAAATTTGTTAGATAAAAAATATTTTGTGTAAATTTAATTAGAGATTACACATTTAAGACCTTTGTCTTTCTTAAAATGCTCAAGTTGCTGCTTGACCATTCTCATCTCACCTGTCCCTTGATTTTCATTGTAGGGGTGCTGTGACAGTTCGCACAACCAAATCCTTCCTCTTTTACAAGTCAGCAGCTGTTCTTAATAGGATCTCAAGAGAGGGGCTGTTCCATTTTGTTGTTGTTCAGCCATCTTTTCTTAAAACAACTCTTTTGTTCATGCTTCCTTCCCACTGTACCTTGAAAGATGAGTTTTGACAGTGAGTGTCTTTTATGACTGAACCAGCTCAGCTTTCATCTCTTACAGCATCAAGGAGTTGCCAGCCAGAGTGTTGACTTGTAACAGTACAAACGCATTTGCCTTCTTTTCCTGGTATATCTGTTACCCAGCAATTTTCCTGAAGATTTAATCTCAAAGGCTTGAATTCTTCTTCACTCTTTTGCAACCATATAGAGTACAAAGGCCACTAGCATACAATACATTTTTAATTGGTAAGCTGATGTTACACTGCCAGGTTTTTTCACAGTCTGCTCATGGCAGCGATGACCAGCTTTTTAATCTCTTTTATCAAACTTCCATCTTTTGTTATGTTTGACCCTAGGTATTTAAATGTCAACTACTTCTAATAAGTAAAAAAAAAAAAAAAGTTCCCCTTTCAGACCTTGTGGTCTATAGGGCAGATGATGTAAAGGTCATCTGATTCTGTGGCCTACAGTTAACGAGGGTGTCATGTGGCCAGCACAATGACCAACCCACTTTTCTTTTCCCCAACTAATGTCAGGTACCCATTAGAGCTGGTAGGACTCAGAGGCGTCAAAGATCTCAAAATTAAAAATCCCAGTCTTCACCAGGATTTGAACCCT